>CH002372.1:363963-384662 GCA_000149265.1 Ciona savignyi
TTAACGATTGCATATGTGTGTTAACCCCCTTGGTTTTCCACTAACAGGGATAAACATAATTATCCTATCCTAGGTTTTATCACAAGCATAAAATAATTAAATTGTCTAATCCAAATTATCTTCAGAACCCAATAATTAGTGAGTACTTAGTTGAAAGGATCCAAACACTTACATGTTTGAAGGCCAGGTAGTAATTTATCGACGATATCTTGTAACACGATGTCTGGTTTTACTGATGTCAACAGGTTAGAGTTGGTTAGCGAGACATTGCACACAGGACATGACATATACACTGCTAGGTGTTTCGTTATACAGCTTTTGCAAACTGGAAAGAATTAAAACACTATTAAGATAGGATTTGCATGGTTATTTCACCTGTGAAAGAAATGTCCAACTGGTTAGTCTGGTGGTGTTGTGCGAAGCCTTCTTACCCCAAGGTTGCAGGTACAAAACTGATCGCTAGCTAGTCGGTTGTGTCCTTGGGCAAGTCACTTAATGGACATTTCCTGAACCCAGCGGATAAGTGGGTTCTACCAAGTTATAGGAATCAAACACAAAACACTGCAATATCTCCGGTAACCCGACGGTGGGCATGAGGTGATCTTACGATTGCCCGTATGTTAAAAACCTTGGTTTTTCCACTTATTGGGATAAACATGAATATCCTATCCTATTCTAGGTCTGTGGAAACGTTGGCTTCCTTTAGCTTACTATGTGTAACTCTTTGGTTAACTAAAGCTAGAACAGTGGTTTAAATTCAGATGATGCTATCAATGTATTAATCCACTTTTTTATCCAATATTTCTTAATGTCTATTTAAGGTTCACATTGTTGGCCCAACTCACATGAATGTAAACATTCGGTGATAGTTGTAGCATCAACCAAATACCCGCAACAGATCTTGCAACAAATGTGAACGTTTAAATCCGCAAGTTTTACTTTCATTGCATCAGTTTCTTTCTCTTTGGTGAGGTTCTTTAGAATCAAAAATATTATGTTATTTTTTGTATAACAAGATAATGAATCAATCACCACAAGTAAAATTAAAAATTTAACATATCTTTGCAACCCCCATATTTAGTCTTGTTTTAAAACTTTTGTTCACACTAATGTATACTACGTTACCGGTAATTTTGTTTATTTTGACATTTTTCCTTCACATAACACTTTTCTCTGCTTTTTTTATGTGCCATAGAAATGTTTTTAAAAATGAAATTAACTAAACTATAAAATACTTATAAAAGTATAAAAGAGACTTTGACAGATATTAAAAACCCAATATTCTCTGGTCTTAATAAGAATGCATGTCATATTTTTGCCCCTGTTGCTCCACCCACCACGATAACAAAACGTACCAATAACCCATAAATTAAATTGTACAAATAAAGGGGAATCTACTAAATTGAAATCAATACCAATGGCACAAATACCTGATTTTCTTGATTTACACTTGTGGACAATGAATTTAATTTCAATTCATAAAACAGTGTTTTCAATACGATTGATGTCTTGATGGAAAGTTTTTCGGCAGTCTTCTGTAAATGCTTTCCAAACTTGATATAATCCATTGACACTGTGAATATAGTTAACCTTTAGTTCAATAATAATGTTTAATGGTAATCCATACTAGAAAGCATGGTGTAGTTCCAGTATGGAAAGTACGGCAGCTGCACACTTGAGTTTTCTTTACCCAGCGTCTTTGCACACTTGGGTAATTTCACACGATCGAGAACATAAACATCGTATAATTTCCACCAAACCTGTAAACCTACCTCTGGACGTCGGGTAATTTACTGTCAGTACATTTTTTGTTATGTAGCCGACCCTATGTTGTGTAGATAGATATGTTAGCTGACGGACACGGAAGATTGAGGATAGAATAATATGTTTTTTTTTAAGATTTTGGTATAACAGTAATAAAAAGGAGATTGTGTGCACACTTGAAGTGTGAACTCTTGGACATTTGCATACTGCACACTTAAATATTTGGCGTGTGCACACTCGAGATCTCGGCGAAAATTGTCGTACTTTCCATACGGGGTGTAGTTTAATGGTAGTTTGATTGAAACTGCATATTTAGTTCAATGGTAATCCAGACTAGAATGCATGGTGTATGTAGTGACAAAATTACTAAAATGCACAAATGTATGCCTTACATTAAAAAATATAATAAATGAAGCAGTTTTAATCAAACTTAGTAACATGACAAATGGACAATTTTGTAATAATACAATGATTCAACATTCAAGGTTGAGACTAGTGTTTACGGCAGGGTTTAAATTAGTTTTCGTAATTTTACTGTGCAGTTGCCCTCCTTTTAGTGTTGCCCTACATTGGACAACTTGATTTTGATTAAAAACAATTAAGTCAATTTTTACCTTCAGTGCAAATTTAAATTTCATTAAAATTATTTTTTTTGCAGGTACAATTGTGGGGCCAGGGATTTTCCAACCCAACAAACTGCGAAATGAAATGCATTTTTTTGCGAATATATCAAAGTTGCTATACAATTTATTTAAAATAGACATTTTCTGTGATTAATAATCGATTAAAAAAAATTATTAGCGGGTCTACCCTATGTACGCTATAATAGTCAGCTTACCAACTTTGTCAGGTTTGATTCTTGATAAATAAGCTCGATAAGCCACTAGTAACTGTCCTCTCGTGTATAATCTGCTCGTATTAGCTGGGTCAGAATAAAGTTTTAGAAAATCTTCTAAATGTGGAAAGCAATTCTGGGTCATTTCTTGATTGCTGGTCGAAATTGCAGAATCCATACCTATGTTGTCTCTTAAATTTGTTTTCTCGCAAACAATAAGAAAATCACCAGAGCAAAAAATAATTTTAGCGGGTTGAGGGAAATCCCCAAATGTGAAATATCTGCAAACTGCAACCCTGCAACGAAGAAAAAATAAAACGATTAACACACATAAATATATATTTAATTCGTATAATATTCTTTAAAAATGCATTAAAAAGGAAGGTCGTGTCATAAAAGGGTCGCATTGTTTTGTGACAAGGTTGTATTGTTTATCGTCGCGCAGTCAGGTTTATTACACGGTAATCATCATTTAACATATTACCTCCAGTCTAGTTTTAGATAATTGCGAATCTATGTCGTACACCTTGAAAAGCACCAAACCAAGTGTTAATCGCCACTAAAAATACCTTCCCGTTATGTGTTTCTTCATGCAGAAACTAATAGGTTTCCGACTTACTCATCTAAATCGTTATCCATATTTAAATAAAAAAGTATGTGGCAGTATGCAAAGGACAATGAGAAAAACAACTAGAATCTCGGTTAGAGCGTCGGCTGCATGAGGCAGCCTTTAGATTGGGGTCAAGACCACGAGAATAGAATAGGATATTTATGTTTATCCCCGTGATTGGAAAAATCAAGGGGTTTAACTCACGGACAATCGTCAGATCACCTCGCGCCCATCGTCGGGTAACCAGAGCTACTGCAATGTGTTGTATATGCTAGACACGTTCCTTTAATTTGGTAGAACCCATTAATTCGCTGGGTTCAGGCAATATCCGTAAAGTGCATGCCCAAGGACTCAACCGAGTAGCTAGCGACCAGTTTCACACCTGCAACCTTTCGATTGAAAGTCGACGCATTTAACCGCTAGACCGTCCGCCGGACGAGCTTGGTTACGTGTCATGAAAAAGTCTTTGAACGGACATCTTCTGAACCCAGTGGGTTAATAGGTTATGCCAATTTTAATGCAGCGTCTCAATCATATTAACACACTTCAAACGCCTCAGTAACCCGGCGGTGGGCCCCCATAAACCATTTTAAGTGTTTTCGTTTACGGGATTGAACATAGACATTACGTTAAATACATCAGTAATTATATATATTGTTATTATTTCATACAATACAAAACTTGGTTGCTTGTTGGGAACAGTCAATCAAAATTAAATTTTGCTCAAATCTTCTACGTAAAATTAAGGTTTTTATGTATTGCCTCTATTTTGGTCTGTACCGCGTCACAGTAAACGCTGTATTACCAACAACTGTTGGAAATCAAGCAGCTTTGCAAAGTGTTTTATTGTTGCAACTAAATTAAGCAGTTTACCGTTCTTCCTTTAGATGAGGAGTAATATAGTTGTCTTAGTATTAGCAAGTCGGCCGAATCTATTGGGTTAATTGGCGAGTACTAAACTGAAAAAACATTAGAAATATAACAAACTGCAACAGTTTCGGTAAATTTGAGGGTGGACGCAGGGTAATCTGTCGGTTGCTCTTGTAATATAGACTTTTGCGCTTTCCTATTAATAAACATTTAACATGATTAGTCTATGCTATAAAACTAAGCATAATTTATTTAGTCTGCTGGTTGTTTAGCATGTTAGTCCTTTGAATTCGAAGGAAACACACATATATCTTACCCAATTATTTTCTATTTTTCTAAGTTACCCAATTATTCTTTTTTTTTCTCTCTTGGCGGTCATACTTTGTGGACCCATTGCTGGAAAGTCACAAATGTCCAAAATCGTAAAAAATTGGAAATTTGAGTTGGTATAATAATAATTCTTTTGAAAATGTTACCTAACTTGAGTAAGACTACTGGAACCGCATACATCTTCAAATGTTTTCCAAAAACTCCACAGAAACGTTACTTCGTATAAATAAGTGACCGGTTTTCTCTGACGACACGTGTTTAAGAAAACGAAATGTTTAGACGAGAAAAGACATTGGCAGTCGTGGGTATGTTGGTCGTTATCTGTGGTTTAGACATTGCCGCTACAGGTAAGCTTTAATTTTCAACGATATTTTGTCACTAAGACCAAAAAATGCAGAAAAACACACGTTTGGACGAGGCAGAAGTGAACTACATTCGGTTTCAAATTATCTGAAGAAAAAAGAGTTTATCTTGTACCAAATGTGTTTGCAATCTCGACCAGCGATGGTCCTAGCAAATGTGACGCCCAAAAATGAATCTCTGCCCCACAAATTCATCGTGACAATATTCAGAATAGATAAGTTTGGCTTTATCATTGACCTGGAAAGAACTGACCAGTCAACAGGGTGGGATACGATGCTGGTTGTGAATTGGGTGTTTCATTCAGGTTAGATTTTAATAATCGGTCACATTACCTATGGTATTCCTTTAAACACGAAGACATGGCATGTTCGTATTTGCTGTCTCTCCCCGAAATTGTTGAAAACACGCTCGGGCATCTGACCGAAATGGTAAAGAATCGCTTAAACGAGTGAAGCATTCAGGAATGTTACATTACCCGAAGAATGTGTGCTCAATTTTTGTTACTTGTCTCAAAGGATTTTCCATTACCCTGTTATAACTTTAAAGTATAAAACCCACCGCCGTAATAGATGAAAACAAACGATAATAATACGGACAGCTCTTGGGATATAGCTCAGTTAAATGGTTTGTCGACAATAATGTATTCAATTAGGTAATATGACTTATAACAATCACCTTATAGGTGTATGCGTTTATTTTTTTTTCTAACGTTACCATTACCATTGGTTGGCAATAAATATGTGTCATTAATGTTGAAACATATATTTCAATGGTTTAGCAAGTAATGGGATCGTGTACAACGGTCAAATCATTTGGATGGCTGATCCAAACAGGGAAGTGAAGAAAAAACGATCACAAGCTATGGAATCGTGTGGTGGATATCTTGGATAAGAAAATGTATGACGTAGTTTATAATTACGTCAAAACCAACACTGGATTATCAAGAGCACTGGTGTGGCTCGGAATGAACTACGACCTGAAGGTTAGTGAAAAGTTATGATCTTTGAGCACTGACTTATATGTCGAACCAGCAACCTTTGAGGTGACACGGTTATATATCTCCCTTATACTGGATATTATTTATTAATTCCGTCAGTGGGGAAATACAAGGGGCGATATCACGACAATCTTAGTACATGGGTGGCCGTATAAGATTGCCTTGCGTCCACTGTCGAGTTACCGGTGTCATTGCGATGTATTGTGTATGATTAAGACGTGTTTTCAGTATTTCAAGTTATAGTTTATTTAATTTAATTTTGTTTCGCTCAATAGAGGAAATGAGGTAATGTGTGAACTATAAGAGGTGAAACGTTTGATGCATTTCCACAGAACAAAGCCGTCACCACCAGCGAAGGCCAACCTGCGTACGACCCCACCACACATAACGACTGGCGCCCTGAATACCCTGATTCAGATGCATCACACACCGGGCTGGTACTGACAGTCAGAACCGATATGGCAGGTCAACATTTCGGCGTTCGTAATGATTCTCCAGACTCAATTGAACTCAAAATTACCGATCTTTGCGCAATAAAGTTGTAAGTCATCACAGCGCTTTGGCCTCACTCGATTTTGATTATTACTCAAAACAATAAGCTTTATTGCTCGAAACATAAAGCTTTATAGCATTTACAACTTTATAGGATCCAGTAATAAGTTAACTTTTGCTTCCCTAAAATAATATCTTTATTGTTATTTCTATTGCACCATTCTTGATGCACCGCCTTGTGCTTTGGTTACTGTCATTGTGTTCACATTCGAACTTGGTTAAGCTTTTTTGTATAATAAAATGCACCTATAAAGGAAGATCACGTAATACTGTACCACTGCCGGAACAAGGCAATTTTCATACAACGCACATCATTCTGTAACTATGGAAAGTCGCCACAGTACTGCAAACATAATTTAATCGGAGTGTGAAGTAGTCTTATATTGTCTTTAAAAATGCCATAGTGCCGTTGCAATTTAGAAAAGGTTTTTAAACTATGAGGCTACGAAGTATGAAGTCTGTAGCGGGCCACATAAAAAGGTTTCGCGGGCCGTGCTGTGGCCCGCGGGCCGTACGTTGCACGCCTCTAATATATATAGTCTTTTAAACAAGTTGCCTTTCATAGGTTTACAAATCATCATAGACTTTTATAATATACTGGCAACTTTTTACGCCTCTGAAAAGTGGTAAGCACTTAATGTACATCAAACTGAAGCTACAGCTGATCGACATTTGTGACGTCATACAGTAGCTTATGGGAACTCCTGATGTATTATGGGTAATTTTTTTCCTAGGAGAGAGTTGTTCATGCGAAACGACAAGTAACTTGTGGAAACACATGGTATATTGTGGATTATATCTACCGGTATATATCTAGCGCGCTTCTGTATGAAGATTTTAAAACATTTCGAAATGTGATGGGTGCTAAACCAAATGCTGGCTATAAAGTGGTGTGCTTAGTCTATGCACTGCACACACTATTTATTCTATGAAACTGCACACACTATTTGCGTGAAAACTAACTCTTAGCCTGAACCCCAACCCTAACGCTAATCTCTACCTGAACACCAATCCTAACCCAATCAGTCAACCATAGGGTTATTGTGCATTGGTATTGATATAATACCGGTATTAAATTTGCGGTAGCCTACCTCTAAATACTACAGGATCGCTTGGATTGCATGGATCGCTTACTATACTTCGTAATTACAAAATCTATAATATTAATGTTAGGGTTGGGGTTAAAGTTAGTTCTGGGGTTGAGATTAGTGTTAGGGACAGTGTGAGAATTACTTTCCATAGCAATCTAAGTAAATCAAGCGCTCCAAGGGATCCCGTAGTATTTAGAGGCACCCTTTAATTTGTAAATTTTCTGGATATTGATCAAGGAGATGCGGTTTTAAAATCATCTTTGCCGATATACAGTTTGAAAAGAAGAGAATCGGCCTAAAAAAAGAAAAAAAGATTTTAAAAAATTACCCATAATACATTAGGAGTTCCCATAAGCTACTGTATGACGTCACAAATGTCCATCAGCTGTAGCCTCAGTTTGATGTACATTAAGTGCTTACCGAAAAGTTATCAATAAACTGCACATCGAAATCACATTAATGTATAACTTTATAGAAATCGTATAACACCGCAACAGTCAACATATGTGCTTGAGCAATCCAGTACAAACAGCTGATTTGTGTGTAGTTTGACTTTTATAGATAGACTTTTGCCGAAATTTTACAATTATTTACTCCATTCATCTGTTTACAAATGTTATTATTAGATTTAATATGTTGTTTTTCGAAAACCAAAACAAAACAGAATCGCCAGATACTATAGCAAAGCAGAAAACCACCAAAAATAAACAAAATAAATATAGTTTGGCGCCTTTCAGTCTGGAAAAAATGATGTATACATAGGTACCATAAGTCCACATAGGATAAGGGGTGATTTCGTCATTACACAAGCGGGACGGAATAAGGGTACATTATGAAAAGCACGGGTTATATTATAATATACTGGTACCCTTATACTGTCCCACTCAAATACTTTTTCCCGCTCAAGGTAATGACGAAGTTACTAGTTCGGCTCATGATATAATGTGCTGTCCCGCCTACCTGTCCCGTAGATTAGTGAAGCCCCTTTGTCCACTTTTCTCTTCATGCAAGTTAGCACAAAATCAACCGAAACAAATATAGATTGTTTAAAATGGATTCCTCACCTAATTAAATGACATCTATCGACCACTACAGACATACCACCATCGTTTAGGGTGACTTTAAATACCCAGTGTGGGCAGGGTGTAGGCAGTGTGTGGGCAGTGTGGGCACACTTGTAACCCTAACTCTGGCACACTAGCCACACTGACACTGTTCACACTGTATTTAGAGTCATCCATCGTTTATGTCGGGTTACCAAAGCTATTGCAGTGTGTTGTATATGATAGAAACGTTCCTTTAATCTGGTAGAACCAATTCGCTGGGTTAAGGCAATATCCGTAAAGTGCATGCCCAAGGACACAACCGAGTAGCTAGCGACCAGTTTCGCACCTGCAACCTTTTGATTAAAAGGCGACGCATTTAACCGCCAGACCGACCGGCCGGACGAGCTTGGTTACGTGTCACAACAAAAGCCCCTGAACGGACATCTTCTGAACCCAGTGGGTTAATAGATTATGCCATTTTTGAAGCAGCGTCTCAATTATATTAACACACTTCAAACGCCTCAGTAATCCGGCGAAGGGCTCCCATAAACCATTTTAAGTGTTTTCGTTCACGGGATTAAATATAGATATAACGTCAAATACATCAGTGATTATATATTGTTATTATTTCATACAATACAATACTTGGTTGCTAGTTTGGAACAGTCAATCAAAATTGAATTTGCTTAAATCTTCTACGTAAAATTAAGGTTTTAATGTATTGCCTCTATTTTGGTCTGCACCGCGTCACAGTAAACGCTGTGTCACTAACAACTGTTGGAAATCAAGCAGCTTTGCAAAGTGTTTTATTGTTTGCAGCCCGATTAGGCAGTTTACCGTTCTTCCTTTAGATGAGGAGTAATATAGTTGTCTTAGTATTAGCAAGTCGGCCGAATCTATTGGATTAATTGGTGGGTACTAAACTGAAGAAACGTTCGAATTATAACACACTGCAGCAGTTTCGGTAACTTTGAGGGTGAACGCAGGGTAATTTGTCGGTTGCTCTTGTAATAGCGACTTTTGCGCTTTCCTATTAATAAAAATTTAACATGATTAGTCTATGCTATAAAACTAAGCATAATTTATTTAGTGTTAGTCCTTTGAATCCGAAGAAAAACGCATATAGATTTTACCCAGTTGTTCTATTTTTTCTCTCTTGGTGGTCATACTATGTGGACCCATTGCTGGAAAGTCACAAATGTCCAAAATCGTAAAAAATAGGAAATTTGAGTTGGTATAATAATAATTCTTTTGAAAATGTTACCTAACTTGAGTAAGACTACTGGAACCGCATACATCTTCAAATGTTTTCCAAAAACTCCACAGAAAAACGTTACTTCATATAAATAAGTGACCAGTTTTCTCTGACGACACGTGTTTAAGAAAACGAAATGTTTAGACGAGAAAAGACATTGGCAGTCGTGGGTATGTTGGTCGTTATCTGTGGTTTAAACATTGCCGCTACAGGTAAGCTCTAATTTTCAACGATATTTTGTCACTAAGACCAAAAAATGCAGAAAAACACACGTTTGGACAAGGCAGAAGTGAACTACATTCGGTTTCAAATTATCTGAAGAGAAAGGAGTTTGTCTTGTACCAAATGTGTTTGCAATCTCGACCAGCGATGGTCCTAGCAAATGTGACGCCCAAAAATGAATCTCTGCCCCACAAATTCATCGTGACAACATTCAGAATAGATCAGTATGGCTTTATTATTGACCTGGAAAGAACTGACCAGTCAACAGGGTGGGATACGATGCTGGTTGTGAATTGGGTGTTTCATTCAGGTTAGTTTTTGAAATCGGTCAAATTTTCTATGGGATCCCTACACCAAGACATAACATGTTCGTATTTGCTGTATCTGTCCGGCATTGGTGGAAACGCGCTCGGGCAGCTGACCGAAATGAAGAAGTATCGCTTAAACGAGTGAAGCATTTAGAAATGTTACATTACCCGAAGAATGTGTGCTCAATTTTTGATTACTTGTCTCTTTTTCCACTACCCTTTTATAACTTTAAAGTATAAAACCACCGCCGTAATAGATGAAAACAAACGATAATGGTACGGACAACTCTTGGGATATAGCTCAGTTAAATGGTTTGTCGACAATAATGTATTCCATTAGGTAATATGACTTATAACAATCACTTCATAGGTGTGTATGCGTTTATTCTTTTTTTTCTAACATTACCATTACCATTGGTTGGCAATAAATATGTGTCATTAATGTTGAAACATATATTTCAATGGTTTAGCAAGTAATGGGATCGTGTACAACGGTCAAATCATTTGGATGGCTGATCCAAACAGGGAAGTGAAGAAAAAACGATCACAAGCTATGGAATCGTGTGAAAGCTTCGGTGGAGGCCTGGTGGATATCTTGGATAAGAAAATGTATGACGTAGTTTATAATTACGTCAAAACCAACACTGGATTATCAAGAGCACTGGTGTGGCTCGGAATGAACTACGACCTGAAGGTTAGTGAAAAGTTATGATCTTTGATCACTGACTTATATGTCCAACCAGCAACCTTTGAGGTGACACGGTTATATATCTCCCTTATACTGGATATTATTTATTAATTCCGTCAGTGGGGAAATGCAAGGGGCGATATCACGACAATCTTAGTACATGGGTGGCCGTATAAGATTGCCTTGCGTCCACTGTCGAGTTACCGGTGTCATTGCGATGTATTGTGTATGATTAAGACGTGTTTTCAGTATTTCAAGTTATAGTTTATTTAATTTAATTTTGTTTCGCTCAATAGAGGAAATGAGGTAATGTGTGAACTATAAGAGGTGAAACGTTTGATGCATTTCCACAGAACAAAGCCGTCACCACCAGCGAAGGCCAACCTGCGTACGACCCCACCACACATAACGACTGGCGCCCTGAATACCCTGATTCAGATGCAT
Source organism: Ciona savignyi (assembly GCA_000149265.1). Lineage (NCBI taxonomy): Eukaryota > Metazoa > Chordata > Ascidiacea > Phlebobranchia > Cionidae > Ciona > Ciona savignyi. The sequence continues at coordinate 375,339 of CH002372.1, forward strand.
CACACACCGGGCTGGTACTGACAGTCAGAACCGATATGGCAGGTCAACATTTCGGCGTTCGTAATGATTCTCCAGACTCAATTGAACTCAAAATTACCGATCTTTGCGCAATAAAGTTGTAAGTCATCACAGCGCTTTGGCCTCACTCGATTTTGATTATTACTCGAAACAATAAACAATATTGCTCGGAACATAAAGCACTAAAGCATTTGAAACTTTATAGGATATGGTAATAAATTAACATTTTCTTCCCTAAAATAATATCTTTATTGTTTTTTTTATCGCACCATTCTTGATCCACCGTCTTGTGCTTTGGTTACTGTCATTGTGTTCACATTCGAACTTGGTTAAGCTTTTTTGTATAATAACATGCACCCATAAAGTAAGATCACGTAATACTGTACCACTGCCGGAACAAGGCAATTTTCATACAACGCACATTATTCTGTAACTGTGGAAAGTCGTCACAGTACTGCAAACATAATTTAATCGGAGTGTGAAGTAGTTAATAATGCCATAGTGCCGTTGCAATTCAGAAAAGGTTTTTAAACTATGAGGCTACGAAGTATGAAGTCTGTAGCGGGCCACATAAAAAGGTTTCGCGGGCCGTGCTGTGGCCCGCGGGCCGTACGTTGCACGCCTCTGATATATATAGTCTTTTAAACAAGTTGCCTTTCATAGGTTTACAAATCATCATAGACTTTTATGATATACTGGCAAATTTTTACGCCTCTGAAAAGTTATCAATAAACTGCACATCGAAATCACATTAATGTATAACTTTATAGAAATCGTATAACACCGCAACAGTCAACATATGTGCTTGAGCAATCCAGTACAAACAGCTAATTTGTGTGTAGTTTGACTTTCGCCGAAATTTTACAATTATTTACTCCATTCATCTGTTTACAAATGTTATTATTAGATTTAATATGTTGTGTTTTAAAACCAAAACAGAATCGCCAGATACTATAGCAAAGCAGAAAACCACCAAAAATAAACAAAATAAATATAGTTTGGCGCCTTTCAGGCTGGAAAAAATGATGTATACATAGGTACCATAAGTCCACATAGGATAAGGGGTGATTTCGTCATTACACAAGCGGGACGGGATAAGGGTACATTATGAAAAGCACGGGTTATATTATAATATACTGGTACCCTTATACTGTCCCACTCAAATACTTTTTCCCGCTCAAGGTAATGACGAAGTTACTAGTTCGGATCATGATATAATGTGCTGTCCCACCTACCTGTCCCGTAGATTAGTGAAGCCCCTTTGTCCACTTTTCTCTTCATGCAAGTTAGCACAAAATCAAACGAAACAAATATAGATTGTTTAAAATGGATTCCTCACCTAATTAAATGACATTTATCGACCACTACAGACATACCACCATCGTTTAGGGTGACTTTAAATACCCAGTGTGGACAGGGTGTAGGCAGTGTGTGGGCAGTGTGGGCACACTTGTAACCCTAACTCTGGCACACTACCCACACTGACACTGTTCACACTGTATTTAGAGTCACCCATCGTTTATGTCGGGTTACCAAAGCTATTGCAGTGTGTTGTATATGATAGACACGTTCCTTTAATTTGGTAGAACCCATTAATCCGTTGGGTTCAGGCCATATCCGTAAAGTGCATGCCCAAGGACACAACCGACTAGCTAGCGACCAGTTTCACACCTGCAACCTTTCGATTAAAAGTCGACACATTTAACCGCTAGACCGTCCGCCGGACGAGCTTGGTTACGTGTCATGAAAAAGTCTTTAAACGGACATCTTCTGAACCCAGTGGGTTAATAGGTAATGCCAATTTTAATGCAGCGTCTCAATCATATTAACACACTTCAAACGCCCCAGTAACCCGGCGGTGGGCTCCTATAAACCATTTTAAGTGTTTTCGTTTACGGGATTGAACATAGACATTACGTTAAATACATCAGTAATTATATATTGTTATTATTTCATACAATACAAAACTTGGTTGCTAGTTTGGAACAGTCAATCAAAATTGAATTTGCTTAAATCTTCTACGTAAAATTAAGGTTTTTATGTATTGCCTCTATTTTGGTCTGCACCGCGTCACAGTAAACGCTGTGTGACTAACAACTGTTAAAAATCTAGCAGCTTTGCAAAGTGTTTTAATGTTTTGCAACCAGATTAAGTAGTTTACCGTTCTTCCTTTAGATGAGGAGTAATATAGTTGTCTTAGTATTAGCAAGTCGGCCGAATCTATTGGATTAATTGGTGAGTACTAAACTGAAAAAACATTAGAAATATAACAAACTGCAACAGTTTCGGTAAATTTGAGGGTGGACGCAGGGTAATCTGTCGGTTGCTCTTGTAATATCGACTTTTGCGTATTAATAAAAATAAAACATGATTATTCTATACTATAAAACTAAGCATAATTTATTTAGTATATGTTGGTTGTTTGGCAAGTTAGTTCTTTGGATCCGAAGAAAACGTAAATAGATTTTACCCAATTATTTTCTATTTTTCTGTCTTGGTGGTCATACTTTGTGGACCCATTGCTGGAAAGTCACAAATGTCCAAAATCGTAAAAAAATAGGGAATTTGAGTTGGTATAATTATAATTCTTTTAAAAATATACTCGAGTAAGATTACTGGAACCACATGCATCTTCAAATGTTTTCCAAAAACTCCACAGAAACTTTACTTAATTTAAATAAGTGATCAGTTTGCTCTGACAACACATGTTCGAGAAAACGAAATGTTTAGCCGAGAAAGGACGTTCGCAGTCGTGGGTATGTTGGTCGTTATCTGTGGTTTAAACATTGCCGCTACAGGTAAGCTTTAATTTTCAACGATATTTTGTCACTAAGACCAAAAAATGCAGAAAAACACACGTTTGGACGAGGCAGAAGTGAACTACATTCGGTTTCAAATTATCTGAAGAGAAAAGAGTTTATCTTGTACCAAATGTGTTTACAATCTCGACCAGCGATGGTCCTAGCAAATGTGACGCCCAAAAATGAATCTCAGCCCCACAAATCCGGCCCGATGGTCTAGCGGTTAAGTGCGTCGCCTTTCAATCGAAAGGTTGCAGGTGCGAAACTGGTCGCTAGCTAGTCGGTTGTGTCCTTGGGCAAGGCACTTTACGGACATTGCCTGAACCCAGCGGATTAATGGGTTCTACCAAATTGAAGGAACGTGTCTATCACATACAACACACTGCAATAGCTCCGGTAACCCGACGATGGGCGCGAGGTGATCTGACGATTGCCCGTGTGATAACCCCTGGGGTTTTCCCATTCACGGGGATAAACATGAATATCCTATCCTATCCTATCCTATCCTAAATTCATCGTGACAATATTCAGAATAGATAAGTTTGGCTTTATCATTGATCTGGAAAGAACTGACCAGTCAACAGGGTGGGATACGATGCTGGTTGTGAATTGGGTGTTTCATTCAGGTTAGATTTTAATGACCGGTCACATTACCTAAGTATACCCTACATTAAGACATGACATGTTTGTATTTGTTGGTGTCGCCCGACATTGTTGAAAACACGCTCGGGCATCTGACCGAAATGGTAAAGAATCGCTTAAACGAGTGAAGCACTCAGGAATGTTACATTACCCGAAGAATGTGTGCTCAATTTTTGATTACTTGTCTCAAAGGATTTTCCATTACCCTGTTATAACTTTAAAGTATAAAACCCACCGCCGTAATAGATGAAAACAAACGATAATAATACGGACAGCTCTTGGGATATAGCTCAGTTAAATGGTTTGTCGACAATAATGTATTCAATTAGGTAATATGACTTATAACAATCACTTCATAGGTGTATGCGTTTATTTTTTTTCTAACGTTACCATTACCATTGGTTGGCAATAAATATGTGTCATTAATGTTGAAACATATATTTCAATGGTTTAGCAAGTAATGGGATCGTGTACAACGGTCAAATCATTTGGATGGCTGATCCAAACAGGGAAGTGAAGAAAAAACGATCACAAGCTATGGAATCGTGTGAAAGCTTCGGTGGAGGCCTGGTGGATATCTTGGATAAGAAAATGTATGACGTAGTTTATAATTACGTCAAAACCAACACTGGATTATCAAGAGCACTGGTGTGGCTCGGAATGAACTACGACCTGAAGGTTTGTGAAAAGTTATGATCTTTGATCACTGACTTATATGTCGAACCAGCAACCTTTGAGGTGACACGGTTATATATCTCCCTTATACTGGATATTATTTATTAATTCCGTCAGTGGGGAAATGCAAGGGGCGATTTCACGACAATCTTAGTACATGGGTGGCCGTATAAGATTGCCTTGCGTCCACTGTCGAGTTACCGGTGTCATTGCGATGTATTGTGTATGATTAAGACGTGTTTTCAGTATTTCAAGTTATAGTTTATTTAATTTAATTTTGTTTCGCTCAATAGAGGAAATGAGGTAATGTGTTAACTATAAGAGGTGAAACGTTTGATGCATTTCCACAGAACAAAACCGTCACCACCAGCGAAGGCCAACCTGCGTACGACCCCACCACACATAACGACTGGCGCCCTGAATACCCTGATTCAGATGCATCACACACCGGGCTGGTACTGATAGTCAGAACCGATATGGCAGGTCAACATTTCGGCGTTCGTAATGATTCTCCAGACTCAATAGAACTCAAAATTACCGATCTTTGCGCAATAAAGTTGTAAGTCATCACAGCGCTTTGGCCTCACTCGATTTTGATTATTACTCAAAACAATAAGCTTTATTGCTCGAAACATAAAGCACTATAGCATTTACAACTTTATATGATCCAGTAATAAGTTAACTTTTGCTTCCCTAAAATAATATCTTTATTGTTATTTCTATTGCACCATTCTTGATGCACCGTCTTGTAGCCTACTTTGGTTACTGTCATTGTGTTCATATTCGAACTTGGTTAAGCTTTTTTGTATAATAACATGCACCCATAAAGGAAGATCGCGTGATGCTGTACCACTGCCGGAACAAGGCAATTTTCATACAACGCACATTATTCTGTAACTATGGAAAGTCGTCACAGTACTGCAAACATAATTTAATTGGAGTGTAAAGTAGTTAATAATGCCATAGTGCCGTTGCAATTCAGAAAAGGTTTTTAAACTATGAGGCTACGAAGTATGAAGTCTGTAGCGGGCCACATAAATAGGTTCCGCGGGCCGTGCTGTGGCCCGCGGGCCGTACGTTGCACGCCTCTGATATATATAGTCTTTTAAACAAGTTGCTTTGCATAGGTTTACAAATCATCATAGACTTTTATGATATACTGTACTGGCAACTTTTTACGCCTCTGAAAAGTTATCAATAAACTGCACATCGAAATCACATTAATGTATAACTTTATAGAAATCGTATAACACCGCAACAGTCAACATATGTGCTTGAGCAATCCAGTACAAACAGCTGATTTTTGTGTAGTTTGACTTTCGCCGAAATTTTACAATTATTTACTCCATTCATCTGTTTACAAATGTTATTATTAGATTTAATATGTTGTTTTTCAAAACCAAAACAGAATCGCCAGATACTACAGCAAAGCAGAAAACCACCAAAAATAAACAAAATAAATATAGTTTGGCGCCTTTCAGCCTGGAAAAAATGATGTATACATAGGTACCATAAGTCCACATAGGATAAGGGGTGATTTCGTCATTACACAAGCGGGACGGGATAAGGGTACATTATGAAAAGCACGGGTTATATTATAATATACTGGTACCCTTATACTGTCCCACTCAATACTTTTTCCCGCTCAAAGTAATGACGAAGTTACCAGTTCGGCTCATGATATAATGTGCTGTCCCGCCTACCTGTCCCGTAGATTAGTGAAGCCCCTTTGTCCACTTTTCTCTTCATGCAAGTTAGCACAAAATCAACCTAAACAAATATAGATTGTTTAAAATGGATTCCTCACCTAATTAAATGACATTTATCGACCACTACAGACATAGTACCATCGTTTAGGGTGACTTTAAATACCCAGTGTGGGCAGGGTGTAGGCAGTGTGGGCACACTTGTAACCCTAACTCTGGCACACTACCCACACTGACACTGTTCACACTGTATTTAGAGTCACCCATCGTTTATGGTAAACACAAGTATCCTTTCTAATTCCATCTATCATCCACCCCCCCAGAATAAATATGATCGACAGAACGAATGATTTTATAAAAGCAACCAAAGAATGTAGGAAGGTACTGGGACTTCCCCCTAAATCGATACTTGCTGTCAAAAAGAAAGCTCCAAAATCTCCATTTGAAATCCAATCTCGGGAAATTGTAAGTTCGTATCACTGTGTTGCAAGGTCTACCACTAAAGTGCTCATAATTTTTAAGCAGACATTGTCGGAACCCAGCAGATTAATGCGTTCTACTAAATTGAAGAAACATGTCTATCATACACAACACACAGCAACAGCTCCAATAACCCGACGGTGGGCGCGAGGTGATCTGACGATTGCCTGTGTGATAACCACCTTGAAATTTCCATTTAAGGGGATGAACATAAATATCTTATCCTAGTTGTTCACTTAGGTGAAGAACATTAGCAAGCTTCGAGACTTCCTTGTGGCAAACCGCCGAGGTTACATAGGCGGGCATGGGGTGGATTTAACCGACCGAGATCGAGATCAAATTGATGCGGATGGTGGGAAGTTTATGAAGATATGTTCAGCATCGTTGGAAGTGCTGAAACAAGGTTGGTTGTGTTGGACCGGTTTTCTGGTGGTATAGTGCGACGCCTTTTAGCCAAAAGGTTCCAGATTCGAACCTGGTCGCAGGCTAGCCAGTTGTCCTTGGGTAAGACACTTAACGAACATTGCGTGAACCCATGCACACCGCGTAAGTAAGAATTTACCCTTCCAAATAAAAATCATAATATGTCAGATGTTTATAATACCAGATTTTAACAGTTGTTACGTCATACAAACCACAGTTGCGAGCCATGTTTACTCGAATTACGATTTCCTCCCATTTCACCCATGAGTAATTTCTTAAATCCCTGAATTAAACTTGATGGATTTTCGGCCCTGCTCTATATCATCCATATTCACCGTCCACAGAACTGCAAACAAACAACAGCAGCGTTCAGCTCACCAACCATCGCAGATTTGTGGTGGAAATCATAGAAAAATATTTAAAATCAATTTTCCGGATATACAGTGAGCAACGGGCTGTGAGGGTTAAGCAGGTGGTGGAAAGAAAAACAATGTAAGTCTTTTGTGTAAGGATAATATCTGGTTAGTTCAGATGGTACGGATAGGATATTTGTGTTTATCTCCGTGAATTGGAAAATGCAATAGGCGTTAACACACAGGCAATCGTCAGATCACCTTGTGCCCACCGTTGGGTTACCGGAGCTATTGCAGTGTGTTGTGTATGATACATATGTTCCTTTAATTTAGTAGAACCCATTAATTCACTGCGTTTAGGAAATGTCAGTTAAGTGTTTTGCCCACTGACTGCCATGATAAAACAACATGGGTCTTAATCGTATACACAACACTGCAATAGCTTTTGATCGCATAGTGGACTTAAGGTTATCAGTACTTGCGATATAGCACACTTTCGATATCTTTCTTTTTATTGATTCAAGTTTCGAACCCATGATGGGCTCGTCACTACGATTTTTTTTTATAAGAGTCGATATATGTATTGCTGCCATTAACCATTGAGCCACACGTCCATACACACTTTCGATATCTTACCCAAATAAAATCATGCACAACCCCATTACACTACCGGTTCCCTTTAAATACCCAGTGTGGGCAGTGTGTGTGCCAGAGTTAGGGTTTTTAATATGCCCACACTGTCTTCACACTGCCCACATACTGCTTACACTGTGTATTTAGAGGAACAGCGATATAGCACACACCCGATATCTTACCCAAAAAGATCATGCACAACCGCAATACACAATCTTTTCCAAATCTGCCAGAGTTAGGGTAAGGGTTTCACATGTGCCCACACTGCCTAAGTGCCTACACACTGGGTATTTAGAGTCACCCTTACACAACCACCAATCTCCAAATCTTACACAGATCCCGGTTACAAAGTGACTCAATGCGATTGAAGACGCCGGCAAAGATCCCTGATAACACAGATCGAAACGCAAAATATAAATTTGATGAAAGCGACGATGATGGTTTTAGTGAAGAAGAGGAAACGGTTTGTTCTGTTTTATACTCTGCAGGGATTTGTTGGGCGGTTGAAACGATATTTCTGTTTTTTCATATAAATGTTAAGACAAGATTGGTTATGTTAGGATAGGAGGATATGATAGGATATGATATTCATGTTTATCCCCATGATTGGGAAAACCATGGGGGTTAACACACAAGCAATCGTCAGATTATCTCGCGCCCACCGTCGAGTTACCGGAGCCATTTCAGTGTGTTGTGTATGATTTACACATTCCTTCAATTTAGTATAACCCATTAATTCACTGGGTTCAGGCTATGTTCGTTTAGTGCCTTGCTTAACCGGCTAGCTAGCGACCAGTTTCGAATTTGCAACCTTTTGGTTGAAAGGCGAAGCACTTACCCACCAAGCTATTCAGTTGGGCAAACATGATGATGCTCTTATGCACCCATGCCCCATGGCAAATACAATAAATTTTGCGTATGTCTAATTAGCAGGAATTTAAATCGAAATACAATGATACAAAGATATGTGATAGTATAATAGTGACAGATCAATATAAAATCTTTATAATGATGATTCATTAGAATGGCCAGGTCCACGGTAGCCCCGAGACCAGAGTTTAGCCCATAGAAGGCCCATTACTCCAGCGCCCCGAGCTACCATGGATCCGGGATATAGCGGTCAAGTAGACCTAGTCCTGAAGAACTAATGGTGATTTGATCAACGTCCTTTTTTCAGTTTGCACAAGAGAACGCGCAAATGTTGTCTGACATGAACAGCCTCGCAGACGAGGTTCGGTCAATTGAGGGGAAAGTGGTCGAGATCGCCAAGTTGCAAGAGATGTTTAGTGAACAGGTCGGTTTCTATGATGGGACATTGCATGGGGTGTGGATGTCCAAAACACACAGTCAGTATTAGAGTAGATAATAGGATAGGATATTCATGTTTATTCCCGTGAATGAAAACAACCAAGGGGATAACACACAGGCAATCGTCAGATCACCTCGCGCTCAGATTACCGAAGCCATTGCAGTGCATTGTGTTATGTATGATTCACAAGTTCCCTCAATTTAGTAGAACCATGAAGTCTGATACTCCATATATTATCACTTAGGAAATGTCTGTCCATTTGGTCTAATGGTTACAGATTATTT
>CH002372.1:393287-415054 GCA_000149265.1 Ciona savignyi
GATGGTCGCCAAATTTAAAATAAAGCCTGACAAAATGTTTTTTTTTAGTGAAACTCTAATTTCCACAGGAGGAAAGCTTGACGGTGTTCCGAAAGGCCTATGAGAAAACAATAGCGCTGGGACACAGACTCGACATTATTTTCAACCAGATTCGCATCGGGTTGTTTTACATGGACCATGACCTCATTACAAGGAATATCGATAAAGCTAAACAGTAAGTAAAGAACAAATTCTGGAATAAAAACTTAACATAAGAATAAAATGGCTGCCTCTAAACATACATTATATTTGTATCCTATGCTTTAGCAGGAGTAGGTATAACCGGTATAAAATGACATACTTAAACGCTTCAGTGTGGAAAGTACTCATCTGACTGGTTAGTCTGGTAGTTTAGTGCGATGTTTATCCCCGTAAATGGGAAAACCAGGGAGGTTAACATACAGGCAATTGTCAAATCACCTCACACTCACCGTAGGGTAACCGGAGCTATTGTAGTATGTTGTATATCATACATACATTCCTTTAATTTGGTAGAACCCATTAATTAGCTGGGTTCGTGCAATGTCCGTTAAGTGGCTTGACCAAGGACACAACCGACTAGCTAGCGACCATTTTCGAACCTGCAACCTTTTCGGTTGAAAGGTCACACACTTAACCACCACACTAACCGGTCAGACGAATGCTTTTATAAATAAAAGTATGTATATAATCATAGTTGTTCCAATCAGATTAATAGACGAGGGTGGAGATTGGGACCGTAGGAACCGATTGAAGGTCTACCAAGGATTGTATTCGATCGCGATCCGAGATTTCAAAACGGCAGCGACGTTATTCCTCGAAACTGTTTCGACGTTCACTTCCTACGAACTCATGGATTACCAGACCTTTGTCAAGTACACGGTGTACGTCTGTATGCTGGCGCTGGACCGCTCCCAGCTCAGAGAGAAGGTAAACAAAAATATTGTTTTTGGACTCTTTTTCAGAAGCATTTTTCATTTATGACTGTTTAGTGCAGGGATGTCCAACCTGCAGCCCGCCTGAGATTTTTGTGGGGCCCGCTAGTCATTTTTACCTCAAGTAGTTTTTTGAACATTGAATCTTAGCCTAATTAAAATGTCAGCTTTTAATGGCGCAGTAGTAGTAGGCCATAGTATGGGAGCAACAGAAATACAGGATTATAAATTACTATAATGGTTTTTAATGGTTTCTTTATGTACCCATTTTTCTCCGAGGCCCATTGAATTATTTCAAGTGACAATGCGGCTCACTACAATAAAAGGTTGGACATCCCTGGTTTAATGCGACGACTTTCAACCAAATGGTTGCAGGTACGAAACTGGTTGCTAGCTAGTCGGTTGTGTCCTTGGGCACGGCACTTTACAGACATTGTTTGAACCCAGCGGATTAATCGGTTCTACCAAATTGAAGGAATGTATATATCATACATAACACACTACAATAGCTCCGGTAACCGACGGTGGGCGCAAGATGATCTGACGATTGCTTGTGTGTTAACTCCCTTGGTTTTCCCATCCACGGGGATAAACATGAATATCCTATCCTTTTTTTCTGTGACTTCCATTTCTTATCCAGGTGGTTAAAGGCTCTGAGATCCTGGAGGTTCTTTACGAAGAAAAAAACACGAAAGAGTTTCTATTTTCACTCTACGATTGCCATTATGCACAGTTCTTTGTAAGATTAGGTAACAATGCTTATTTTCCTAACACGACGTCGCCTGAAAATGGTGCAGGGCACGCTGACTTGGAACAAGCTTCCTAAAAGGAGTGTCACTTAGCCTGTCAGCATGTCCCCATAAGGTGTATTACTTATACAAACCCAAGCAAATTACCTTATATTGCCCTAACCCAGTGGTATCTAAGGAGTCTTCCAAATTTAAAGTCCTGTCTGTTATTCCACACAATAAAATAGCTCCATAAACTTACATGAGGGGTATTATTGTGCACCTCGGCAAGCCACCTTACGTTGCCTTTAACCCAGTGGTATCTTATGGATCGTCCAAATTAAACCTTTTGTCTGGTTATCCTCCCATTTTAATCCACTAGACTAGACTGTTGCCCAAGGCCACAATCTACTAGTAGTCGACTAGTTTCGAACCTGCAACCTTTCGGTTGAAAGGCGTCATACAAAACCGCCAGACTAATCGGTTGCCTTCATCTAAATATTAAGTCTCGAGTATACCCAAATTAATTCTGTTTACAATTATAAAGCAAGCATATAACTTGTAATAGAATTCTGTAATCCACATTAACATCCCTTTTCCATAGCGGAGGTTGAAATTGCAATGAAAAACGACCGTTTCTTCCACCCCCACTACCGGTATTACGTGCGCGAGATGAGAGTGCTAGCGTACACCCAGTTATTGGAGTCGTACCGTAGCTTGACACTCGAGTACATGGCGCAGGCATTTGGTGTCACAGTTGATTTCATTGACAGGTTGGTGGCTGTTTCTTCTGTTGTGATGGTTTTGTAACATTGGATAAGATGTTTATTGTTGTATAAATTTAATGAATGTATTAAAGGATAGATTGGTGAATGGGAAAACGCAATGGGCGTTACCACTCGGGCAACTGTTACTATAACCTTGTACTGATCAGTTTACCGAAGTTATTGCAGTGTTATTTATATAATTAATACTTTTTTTTAATACGGTTTAACCCATCAATCCATTGTATTCATGCATGCCGTTAAAATACCTTGCCCAAGGACAAAACCAATGAACGCTTTTGAAACTGCAACCCTTCGGCTGAAAGGCGACGCAATAATCCACTGGACTAATCTGCCAGACTACTTGTGTTTCAGAATACTTGTTGTCTAGTAACCGGAGCTTTTCCAGTCTTTGTATACTGGGAAATAATGATATAATTTTATTAGCGAATTGTTTAACTGAATCGTAGTATTCGTTAACTGCCTTCAGACTACACCATCGTGTTTTTATTGTTTGGCGAGTGGCTGGTTATATTACATAACCTTCAGTTAATACTACTACTAATAATATTATGGGTTTTACTAAATTAAAGGAACATGTGAATCAATATACAACACACTGCAATAGCTCCAGTAACCCGACGATGGGCGCGAGGTGATCTGACGATCGCCCGTGTGTTAACCCCCTTGGTTTTCCCATTTACGGGGATAAACATTAACATCCTATCCTATTTGCAATTTGTTTTCTTTTTTACAGAGAACTTTCTCGGTTCATTGCTGTCGGAAGACTTCATTGCAAGATTGACAAAGTGGGAGGGGTGGTTGAAACCAATCGACCTGACACTAAGAACTGGCAGTATCAGGAGACTATTAAGAAGGGAGATCTACTGCTTAACCGAGTACAAAAGCTATCAAGGGTCATCAACATTTAGGAGGGGGTTAGAGGGCTCTTCTTAGGACATTTCTGCAAAAATTAAGTTTCCTGATTAAATGTTATAAATCTAGGATTTTTTTTGGTTAGGTCAAAGTTGAATGTTATAGTAAGTGAAATTTAAGCAGTAAATAACTTGTGTTTCTGTTTTCACGATACATTTAAATAACAAATTCAAACTTTTTTAGCTAAGGAGTCACTTTTTGTGTTTCGCGAAAAAACACCGCGAAACAAACACAATTGTCATAAAGATTTTTATTTTGGTCCAAATTTAAAAATAATATTTCAAAAGTTTCCATCTTAATGGAAATTTGATAAAATGTCTTGGTAAATGTTTTTCGTTTTCTTTGAAAGTGGTTAATAAATTTACTTGACATTAAAATTTCGGCAAACTTTACTACAACTGTGTCAATAAACCATTGGAAGCACAACTTTTTGTTATAATCAATTTTAAATAGGATGTACAAGGTATGTTAACACTCCGGTAATCTTTAGATCACCTCACCCCCACCATCGGGTTACCCGAGCTTTTTCAGTATGTCGTGTATGATTCATTTCACTAGGTTCAGGCAATGTCGGTTAGGTGGATTGCCCAGGGACATAACCGAGTAGTTTCAGAAGCGTCACACTAACCGCCAAGCTATTGAGTGGGAGTTTTGGTAGGGTTACTGCGGAGTTATACCGAAATAGGGCAATAAAAATAAAGCCGAAAAATTATGCAAAACGTTAACACAGGCTTGGTGGTTAAGTAAAAATTCCACCCAAATCACTGACTTATGATTGAAGTACAAAAAATAAATCTCCAGTAATCGAACTTGGCATTTAACTAGTAAGTATCTTGGTGTTTTTTATTTTATCAATATTATGATTTTAACATTTAATATTAAGATTTAAAACTTATGTGAATAGAAATAATAGAATTGTGAATCTATACGTTTCCGTTTGGTCGGTTTTTATCTGACATACTTATGTTCTGGAGAAAACGACTGTCGTGTTTGCGTCTTATTTAAGTTACTACGAGAGAGTACGAATACATTTTTATGATTTCGTTTTTTTTACTTCGTTTTACTAAATTATAGAAAAAATAACCTGCGTCGTTATATTTGGTCTACAAATAATAACATTACATATGATGCTTCTTTTAGCAAAAATAAAAAAGTGTGTTCGCTTGGTATTGAACCGACACTGAAATGAAACCGAAGGTAAAAAAAGTGAAAAGGATTGGGTCCTGCGATATTGACTGGGCTGCAACGCTCCGCCTATTCACAGGCGCTATCCCGCTACTGATCAACGTGGGAACTTTTGGCTGCTCCCTTTCGGGCCTCGCCCGGTGCGTTCCTCCTTAGACAACCTGGCCACTCCGGGCTCCCCTGGAATGCCCATATTGACGCCGAGCTTAGCGCGGACGCCCGATCGACATAGGACAGAGCGCCACAGAGCTCCCAATCTCACACCGTCCTCCAACCCAAGCCTCCAAGTAACTGGATTACAGGCGCACGCCACAACGCCCGGCGAGAGAACTAGTGCGAAACCTTCCCTATAAAGCGCGCTAGACGCTCCGCCCATCGCTGTGACGTCACTTGATTGACAGTTAGAGATTTGCACAAGGCAAACTGTTCCACGGTCGGCTTATTTCAATAGACCAGAGGCGGAAAGCTTAACTAAAATAAAATATAAAAACCGGTATTACTTAAAATCTCAACGTTTTAAATTTAGATTCCGTATTAAAACGGATTTAAGTACGATTTAAAATCAGACTTTTTACCGAAGTTCAGTAATTGCAGTACTGTTTAAATCAGTGGGTTTCAACCTTTTTTGTTGCAGGCCTCACTTTGCCTATTTTGAATCCTTTTATTCCTCACAGTGGGGACACTGTTTAAGGTGCATTTATTTGAACTGCACACGATATCTGCTAAACCAATTCAATGTTACGCATATAGACCTATAGCGAGGTCTGAAAGTAGGACTACGTTATAATAACAAATGCCATCAATCAAAAATGTCAAAAAAGCGCCCTAGTGTCAAATAACACAAAGTATAAAATGTACAAATTCACCCCCTGAAATTCCTTTCCGGTTGAAAACCGCTGGTTTAAATAAAGAAACGAGACATTAAAAAGGAAATCAAACACTCATAAATTCAAGCGCTTCGTGTATTTTGCATAGTAAGAAGAGAACGCATAGAAATCGTACGAAATGTTAGAACTTTGTAAGCACCATGTTATGTGGTATATATGACGTGAATCTTGGCGGGAAAGTCAGTAACAAAAACGTCTTATCAAGTTAACACATTTCGAACTAGAATACAGGGTGATGAGATTAAAAAGTATAAAACCAAATACACTATGCGTATTTCGAAATATAACTCATTATTAGTTAAATCAAAATGTATGGGGGTTGTATGCAATGGCCATGCAAAAAGTTTAATAGCGATTTTTGTTTAGGAAAATTTCGGGAATGCAACTGAATTTCATTATCAAACAATTGCAATTTGACACGTCATACACTAAGGCAGGAAAATCAAATATCACAGAACCAACTGTGACGTCACAAGCAAAATGCCACCCAAATTAGCAAACCGTTTTTGTAGTACTTTTTATAAAAGAGATGCCAATATGCAAATTTTGTTTTATGCTTTTTGCAAACATATTTCTATTATGTTGATTTAAGAATAATGGCATGATCTGAATTAATCAACAACACTTATGATCACAAAAGAAAGGGTAAAAATATGATTATTTAAAAAAATCCCCTAATTAAAGCATGCAGTATGTAAATTATATAACAAAAAAGCATAAAAAAGGACCAGCCTTTATCGATCTACGATAAACAAAATATACACACACAACAAAAACACATGTTGCGTCTAGGAAATCGCAAATATTAAGATAAAAGAATGTTATATGTAGCGTGCAAAATGTTAGTTTCAAATGATTTTAAACAATGGATGAAAAATGTTCTTGTTTTTTTTATGTATAGTCTTAATAAGCACGTATTATCTAGTAATCTCTAGAGAACATGAACTAACATACTGGAATATATAATTAGCTATACAATAGGTGCATATCTTGCGTATCTCCAGCAAACATTCAACCATTTTTATACAAAAGCAACCGATTTTGTAGTTGCAAATCCCAAAGAAAATGTTAGAAGCCCCACAATATAGAACAAATGACGAGGAATAAATCTGCAAACAATGAGTATTAAAATGGGATACGGTATTCCTATTTTTTGCTTTTTTACCGAGCCAAGTTTATGATAGCCTATTCACCAAAACCGTTTTTTAAATAGATCTGTATATAAATCGGTCAAGATAAGAAGGGGGTAATAATGCTTTCTCCAATACAAAGGAAAACTGCAGATGCGAAACTGATCGCTAGCTAGTCGGTTGTGTCCTTGGGCAAGGCACTTAACGGATATTGCCTGCGAACCAAGTGGATTAATGGGTTTAACTAAGTTGAAGAAACATGTGAACTATACACAACACATAGTAATAGCTCCGGTAACCTAATGGTGGGCACGAGGTGATTTGACGATTGCCCGTATGTTAAGCCCCCTTGGTTTTCCCATCCACGGGGATAAACATAAATATCCTCTTCTATCCTATCCTAGGTCGGGTTAATTTAACGTTGCGAGTATCATGTATTAAAAATTCACCACTAAAAATATAGTTTTTACGGTTTATCAAAAACATTTAAAAAACTAAACTTACATGACGAAATAATTGGCGTGATTAATGAAGCGTTACAATGTACTGGATCAGGATTGTTCCACGTGAGAAGCCGTCCGCTAGATGAACATGTGATCTCGGTACAGTTGTCTGAGAGAATAGTAGAACCTGTGACGCAATAATTAATTTTAATGACGCAATAATAGGTGTGTTTTATTTATAATTCTGTTTATAAAGGCCGGGTTAGCCAGCCGGCCAAAGGACTACAAATTCTGTACATGGAGATCAAAGCTGCAACTAAATTGAATGGTAATGAAAACAACTCCGAGATATAAGTCTAGTGGTTTGGTGCGTCGCCTTTCAGCCAAAGGGTTGCATTTTCGAAACTGGTCACTAGCTAGTCGGTTGTGTTAATGGACAAGGCACTTAACGGACATTGCCTAAACCTATAGCGGATTAATAGGTTCTACCAAATTGAAGGAATGTTTGTATCATACACAACACACTGCAATAGCTCCGGTAACCCGACGATGGGCGCAACCCAAAGATTACCCGTGTGTTAACCACCTAGGTTTTCCCATTCACGGGGATAAACATGAACTTCCTATCCTATCCTATAACTTTACTAACCTGCAGTGTACACAGTGTTGTTGTACACACAGGTAGGGCTAACGATGGGTCGTGGTGTGAATGTGGTTCCCATTGTTGTTGGAGTCGTTTCTGTGGATTAAGAGATTCGTTCAATGGTTGTTTAGTTAAGTTTAGTTTATTTTTTGTTTCAACGATAAAAATACGAAGCAGGACCTTCGCAAAAAATTGGAAATCGGGAAAAAACGGCAAAACGGCAGTCGTTAGAACACGTCTAAAAAACAATTAATCATCAAGTTTCAGTATAATTGGACGTGGCCGCTAAACCCACATTAAAAAAATATAAATAAAATAAAAAAATAAATGTTTATAAAAAAGTACACTGTTTAAACTAGTTTAAAGCAAAAATAGCATTTTAAGTGACTTTTAAAAATATATTTGCATTTTAAGCGAGTTATTGGGTGTAATGTCGACTGTATTGTGCAATAAGGTATCTGTGGATACCGAAACATAAAGCCTGGCTTCCCATTTCCACCTATACCGACATACTACAAATAGCTACCGCAACTCGACTGCGAGCATGGGTAAACCTTCCTACACACTATAGGATAGGATAGGATATTCATGTTTATCGCTGTGAATGGGAAAACCAAGGGGCTTAACACACGGGCAATCGTCAGATTACCTCGCGCCCACCGTCGGGTTACCGGAGCTATTGCAGTGTGTTGTGTATGATTTACACGTTCCTTCAATTTGGTAGAACCCATTAATTCGCTAGGTTCAGGCAATGTCCGTATAGGGCTTTGCCCAAGGACACAACCGTTTAGCTAGCGACCATTACAAGCAAAACCACTCACGGGGGGTTGTAACTTCTGGTTGACAGTTAACTTCGTCGGAGTTGTCAGAGCAGTCAGATCGGTTGTCGCACTTGAGACGCAGCTCGATGCAAACGCCATCCGCAACGCATTCAAACTCATCCGCAGAGCAAGCGTCGTAATCCGGCGGTTCCGTCGTTCCCGCCGATGTTGATGCTTGTGCGGTGGAGGCTGATGAAGCTGCGCGAATGGAATGGTCAGTTCCGTTTATTACAGGACTGTTTTTTTTAAATACTCTGGAAATTGAAAATTTCACTGTTTGAATTACATTTAACTTTACAACTTTCGTTTATATCATTAAACCAGTGGCAACACTGGGTTCTTGCAACGTTTTTGTGTTCTGGCAACACTGGGATTCTGCAACGTTTTTTTGTTTTGGCAACACTGGTTTTGTGCAACGTTTTTGTTTTCGGGTAACACTTGGTCCCAGCAACATCATAAGTGCCCCAAAAAAACACTACATTCTACTAAAAAGCGTCAAACCCACTTGGACAGTTTTGTTCATCAGTAAAATCCCCACAATCGTCCCTTCCGTCGCATCGTACCCCAGTCGAGATGCAAACGTCGTTGCCACATTGGAATTCGTTCGCTTCGCACCCGTCATAGTCCGGCACAGTGGTGGTTGCGACTGCTGTGCTGGTTGCCGCCACCGTTGTGTTTGCTGGGAAGAAAATGGGTTTAGATATGAGGTAAGATGGATACTGCCCGGTCGGTTGGATTATTCGTTACACGTCGATTACAGCAGTTGACTGTGGACACCAGTTGTATTACGATACCAGTGGACAAATACTGGCTTTATACTCACAGTTTACAGAGCTATTTTTTATATAGAAATCGGTATGTGTATCGGTTTTCCCGTTAACCATTCTGTCACCCCCCGATTATATAAATATATTTTTCCCGGACAATATTTGAACCCATAATGGACTCGTCACTAAAACCATTTTAGCGAGAAACCAGGAAGATTCAAATTAACCCATCAAAGTGTAATGTGGCACTCATGGACAGTTGGGCGTATTCAAATCATGCACACTTGGGGATTCCCCCAAAGTGCAACTTACGGCATCCGTCTTCGTCCTTCCAATCCGGACAATCGTACTTTCCGTCGCAGAGTTGTGACGTCATAATGCATAGGTCATCGCCGCAATCGAACAAACCCGACGCACAACCGCCATACGCTCCGTAATCGTCTTCTGTTGTCGTCGTCGGTGCTAGCGTCGTCACAATTGGCGCTTGTGTCGTCACATTTGCGGATTGTGTTGTGGAATCTGTGAACAAAAGTCTTCTTAAAATGTCCGAAATTAAAGAATAATATATCACCCTGAGCAGCAGGAGCCCGTGTTGCAAAATGTTGCTAAATCCCAAATGACATCAAAACAAAAATGCTATGCTATAGTCTATCAACAACATAGCAATTGTATCAGTAATAATCAACAACATAGCAATTGTATCATTTTTCGTTGTAGGATAGGATAGGAGAGGATATTCATGTTTATTGCCATAAATGTAAATGGATAGGAAAGGTTAACCTTCTTAAATTTTCATATACCGGCAAGTTTTTAAATCTAATCTGTAGTGACTATGATACGTTGTGCTCTTTTCGCTTGCGTAAATAATGCCAATAAATATCAGTTAAATCAAGATCTGAGCGAGAAAAACAGCTTTTTCGGATTAACAAACCAGACTCGAAAATTGTTAAATAAAATGCGCTGATGACTACTTGCAGTTTCTATACAAGCCATTATGCTAACTGCTCGATCACGCAACCGGCCAAGCATGTGTGTGCTTGGCGTAGTGCTGACAAGTAGCCACATTCCGGGTTAAATCAGGTCTACTTAAACAGCCCTACCACCCATGCATTATACTGCGCGGAAACTAAAACACAGTTTGGACAAAAAACCCACGATCACTAAACCAAGCCACAACCAACATGCAAAGAACATCAAAATCTAATATGAAAACTATAAGAAATAATTTCGGTCCTCTAAATGCGTTAATTTCATATGGACATGCACAAATGTAGAAACCTTAATCTATAGTGTGTGTCCCCATTTTTGAGAGAAGACAGAATATTATTAATATTAATAAAAAAGAAGGAAAAACAATAAAACGACAATCACATTTTCATAATAATGTGATTAGCTAAGGATGTGTGTAAAAAGAGTGAGTGTGCTGTTTTCTACAGTGTTTGTACTGCTACTTCATGCGTGACTTCATATGACGTCATCTTAATTCAGAAACAATGACCTACGCGGGCTGTTACGTGACGAATCAAGGTTTAACAATGGAGACTTATTTGTTTAATTTCGTGCAAAGATGTTACAAAAACACAGTTGCAATGCCAAACATGCAGATGGTCCCGGGCACTCATGAGTCCCAATGTTTACCTGATGTACAGTTAGACTCGTCGGATCGATCCAGACAATTGTACACACCGTCGCATAACTTAGATTTCCGAAAACAGTTTTCGCCATCGGCGCAAGGCAACTCATCGCCTAAGCAGTCCACCCCCGTGTAATCATCTGGCACATTTAATTCTGTCGGTTACCGACACGAAAAACTTCCGTTTAGGAAAAAATACTAACCCAAAACTTAAGTTGAACATCAAATAAAACTAAAAATCTCACCCAATTAAGAAAAAAAAGTAGTTAAAACTACATTGAACAACCAACTGCAGGTAATCCCATCAAAACTTGAGTTGACTATTAAATAAAACTAAAAATCTCACCCAATTAAAGAAAAAAAGTAATAAAAACTGCATTGGATAACCAACTGCACGTAATCCCACCAAACCTTAGGTTGGTCATCAAATAAAACTAGAAATATCGTCCAATTAAAGGACAAAGTAGTTAAAAACTGCATTGAATAACCAACTGCAGGTAATGCCACCTCACCTTTCAGCCAGCAAATTATTAACAATAACATTCTCTTTGAAGCAATAAGCTTGCTTTTTATGTTAGTGTTAAGCAGCGTTTAGCACAATTAAGCATAAGTAATTATTGAATATTTAACTTACAATCATCACGTCTTTCCCCTGCTTGAGCGTTCACAACAGCTTGGCTGTTACCCTGGATAATTTTAATGTTAAATATTTATTATTATTTTATGGTGAAATAGGGTTGGTCTTGATCCAGGAGTATGGCATTACATTTCATGCCGACAGTTTATTATACGTAGTATTGAAATACAACACACAGTGTGTATTATTTTACGATACTTGTAGGAACTATTGTAGAGACTTTGAATTCTTAGGATTGGATATATTCATGTTTATCCCCGTGAATGGAAAAAAACCAAGGGGGTTAACACACGGGCAATCGTCAGATCACCTCGCGCCTATACCGTACCTCGCTTACTCAGTAAGAGCGTGAGTGGTCTGGAGATCAAAACCGGTAGCTGGCTAGACCGATGTCGTACCGGAAATCGCTAAAACCCATTGTATTAATGGGTTGTACCAACCCGGATTCCATCATACACAACACACTACAATAGCTGTCACAACCGGACGGCTGGTACGAGAAACCCTGACAGTTGCCCGTGTAATAACTCTGTTACGTTTCCATTCAAGGGGATAAAACAAATATATCCTATCTCCTATGTATATGTGTTACTGCGTACGACACATTTGTTATCATTAGGTGTATCCTATTAAGCCTGAAACATTTTAAAATGAATTTACTTACTTTATTAATGCAAATCACAGAAGTCAATAAAATAACAATTGCGGTCTTCATTTTGCTAATATGAAATATAAATATGTGCAAATAACTAACTCTGTAAAATACAATGAACTAATTAAATTTTAACAACCCAATCTTATTCTGCTTAAGGCATAAAAACGGCTGTAAATACTTATAAAGCGCTTGATAAGCCGAGGGTTTACACAGCAAGCATTCAACTTGACCGACCCTATGAGATTTATTGGTTTACAAGAGCCGAATAATTAAGTTGTGCGTGAAAATCATATTTTTGATTTTAGAAATATATTTTTGTATTAGTTTGTTCGAGCTATTCTTAAAGTATTTGCAATGAAGCATTAAAATAAAAGAAAGTGGTAACGTCGGTAAAAGCCGAAATACAATTCACAGCAAAACCGCACAAAGGCAAAATTATGTATTTTATACATGATATAATTTTATTTTATTTTAAAAGCAAGTAGCCTTGGATCTCATTTTTAAGCCTACACGACATTTTAACACTGTTAAGACATTTTAATTAACAACAGCAGTTCTAGACGTGTTTATAAACATAACTGCTGTGATTTCAAAAACATATGGTATTGAGATTTAGACGCCATATATAACAAGGTAAAAGTTGCACAACCTTATTTTGAATTGTAGATTTTAATTAACGCTTAGAGTAAATACTATAACACTGCCACTTCGGTTCAGTAAATAATAAACTTTATTGCGTAATTTATATTCATACGGTGGGACATATTAGTCGCTGCTACTTTCATTTAAACTAGTTTACTGATGTTGCCTTGCTATTACTTTTACAAGGTAATTAAACAAACACATACCTTCTTCCAGTTTAAGTATTTACAATAAAACTTCATTTAAACATACAACGATGGTGCATGGCTGATAAAAATATTTACTGAATTAAAAAAACTTCTGTGTCTGAAATGTTTGGTAAATCTCCAGTTTGTCAGGTTAAACTTCTTATTCACCGCAAACTCGCGTACCGCCGACATTCACCTATAGCTATAACCAGTAAAGCGTATAAAGCGAGTTGAAATCGTGATTAAACCAGCAGCCAAGCGTTTCGGGCGAAATCATCGCCAAATTGACCCAGAATGACGAAGAGAAATGAAATAATCATAAAAAAACATGTTTTTTATTCGCACCTGTTTAATGACCTTTCTGGTTTCCTGAATAAACGTAACCTTTATTTCAAACACTGTAATAGTTCAAACAAATAAACTTGACTCTAGACAAGTTTTCTTGCCACACGCATAAATAAGGCTTCCCACCCACAATAATATAACATAATATAACATACTGCAAAGCAGTTACTGGAATGTTAACATTTGGTGCCCACATATACCCCTTTTACGAAAATACGGTGTATTTACTAAGGAATTAGTCTAATTAGTCGTCAAAGACAGTTTCACGCAATCAAATTACAAAAAAGTTAAGTAGTTGGAAAACGCGCTGTTATAACCCCCAATAGCTTGCATTAATCTTTATTACGCTTAACAAATAAATCATATACCCTTTCACTTTAAGGTATCGCTAAAGATTCTTCTTTTACCCAAAATTAAAATTTGTTACTGAACTCTTTTTAACTACTAGTATTTTGTCCTTTTCTATATTTTAACATTAAATAAAGGGCTGCGTTGTAATTTTAAGTATTATATTGGTCTTGTCTTGACCATACTTCGATTGATATAAAGAGTAATGTGTAAAGTACACTGCTATTAAAATGCCAGCTCGTAAATATAATATATATCAAACAACACTTATTTCTGGTTCATCGACTGCTATCTGCACTTGCACTAGCAAACTGTACCAATATGTTTGCACTGCAAGGGACTGGTACACTCAGTTGGGCGTAAGTTTGATAGGACAAACATTAGCTAGGCTGCTCTGTCGTATGCGTAACAATAGAGCTTCACGGTTTGCACGGTTTGAAAAACGTCTTTAAATTGTTTACATATTTTTAGTAAGAATCCTAAAATAGGAACTGCATGGTAAAATAACTTGTATAAGCCCCACCCATGTCTGAAACATCTACATTATTTTCACGTTAGCACAAATCAAGTTTTAAACTTTATTCCTGTCTCTTCGATTTCTGTTTTCTCTATATATGAATTTTATTTTGAGTTAAGTTGTAAATGGTGCGCTTATGTCACACTCTAGCTAAACTATGCGTTTTTATGTCGTACACTACATTCTTCTTTAAAAGTTACATTTACACAATGACTTTATTGACTGTATAAAAGCGCCATTTCAAGACTAAAACTTGCAATTGCACGTATACAGCGGGGCCTATACAAAGGTAGGGTGTACAAACAGGTGGTATACATAGGTTTGGACGGCGGCTAGGTAATTTTGCGCTGACTAACTGGTATCTTCCTTAACTTCCATCCAGCACAAAACACAACCAGAACTTCCTGTCCTGCAAAAAGACTATATCATAACGTAACGTCACGCAGGGAAATACCCTAATTAGTTATCTTTGTTGAACTGAGTATTTTTAAATTGACTCAAATAACCGACTGGAATATACAATGCCCATATACGGCAATGAATAATATATAATAGTTCGATTAGTTCTCATATGAGCAAGTAGCTTACAAATGCTATTGTGCGAAACAATTTGTTTATATAAAGTCTACATATCATCTATCTCAAGGATACCAATGACACAACCAGACGTAAAACTAACAAAGAATATTGTGACGCAGTAAGGAGAAAAACGTGCCAATTGTTAATCACTTACAAGTCTTACATTCCTTTTTGTGGAGGTGGAATGGCTGAAATGACACAGCTGACAAAACAACTTTGTTAGTTCCTAGTGCACACGGTTTTGTACAACTGTTGCATTAATTACCGGATTAATCGATATTTTATTATCCGTTATTACACGACCTATGTATTTCTCGTTTTATTATGATGCAACCCGACATTTGTCTCGAAGTTCTACCAAATTTACTGCAAACACCCTGTTCTAATACGAATACAGGCGCACATGAGTTCATTAGCACACATGTAGATAAGAAATGCCGGAGGGTGATAAAAACGATAAAACAGGATCGTTTACCAGCAGTTGGTATCACTGTAAGTTGTCCAAAGTAAAACTTATCTTCATAACTCACATTTAGTGGCTTAATCTATAAGAATTATATGTTTTCTACTAACTGGTTACATATGTTATGTTGTACATTCTGCAAAACCTGTACTATATTTGCCTCCTTAATATACCTAATTGAGTCTGGCATCAAGTGCGTTAAACCAGGCCCGCTTTTTACACCATTTGAGCAGTTATACCAGCACTAATCACTTTATATCGTGCAAGACTTCGTCTAGCCCCGAGGGTGGTCTAGTGAAAAAGTTAATCCGGTTATTACCCGGCAAGTAAAGCGAAATAATCTGTCGTTCAACCAGTTTACTAAAATACTCCTAATATAGAACACTGATATACGCAAAAAAATAAAATTATCCAATTATGGAAATTAAAAGTTATTTTTGCGGCTAATTAAAAGATATTCATCGCGCGCGCTGTACAATCAAATCCACATTTCCAAGGCATCTGTTAGGAGAAAGTCACATCCAAGGTTCACTAGACAAGACGCTGTGATTCAATCTTTTTCATTTTTCTGATTAACTTGGGAAGTACTGAAGACGAGTCATTTCTTCATCGTATATTTCAAAGAAAGCGCACTAAACAAATTTATTAACGGTTTTCGGAGTAATTTACACTTCTGTTCAGACCAAATTTAATTACTAGTCTAGCTTTCACTTGCTTTCATTATGTTATGAGCTACACTTATGTCAAACTACAAAAACATGCTTAACTGCCCATTAAAACTATTTAAAAAGTTAAACCCATATTGTATTTCAAGAAACTACATTGTTGAATTATATAATTTTGGAAACGAACGACTAGTTCGCCAATAGGCCATACTGAATTAATGAATGAAATAACGTTTTAAATACTAAATCTAATGTCACTAACTATTGTTAAGAACTGGTGAAAATCAATTGAGTAAGGTAGTTCTAAATATAATTAATAAAAAAATAAGCGTAGGATATTCCACGTCCATAAGTATGCGCTGACTACCTATGTTACGCAGAACTTCCGTTGTGACGTAACAAACACTCAAAAAATTAATCTAAAAAAGTTAACTACCTGTTACGAGTCACCACATTTAAAAGTTCCTAGTAAAGAACAGGAACTGCCTACTCGCATGACTTGTCTTAAATTAACTAAAGCGAACTTTTGACCGATCGATCGAAACTATGTGTCAAACATATACCAGTTCCTGATAACGTAAAGAATTACGTTCACAAAATTCCTCATTTTATACGTTTAGTAGGGTTATTTTAGTAACTTTGCCATGGCCTTATGCATTTTTGGCAATATAAGGATGTGATAGAATCATAATTACGACGAAGAGCACACGTTACAAACGTCATGGTATCATGTGCGTTAATGTGCATGAACCAACGATTAAATAGTTAAAGCAAATCGGTAGGAACGTCCTACAGTAACCCGACATTTAGAAAGAAAAAATCTTGTCAACTACCCGGTTGATAATACTTCTGCGTTTTTACATTGACCTCAATAAAACATAAATGTTTACTTTGTGTCTGGCAAGCAAAGAAGCATTTGCATACACTGAAGGAACGTGTAAACCATACACAACACACTGTAATAGCCCCGGTAACCTGAACGTGGGCGCGAGGTGATCTGACGATCGCCCGTGTGTTGACCCCCTATAGGTTTTCCCAGCCACGGGGATAAACATGAACAATCCTATTCTATCCTATATACGAACCATGGCTCCTGTTAACGGCAATGCTTCGTTGCGAACGAAAGTGATTCGTACACTCCTCAGACCTGGATCTAAATATAAAGTTAGTAATGGCGAAAGTTGTACCAAAATAGCAATGATTTCACAGGTAAACGGGATTTAATAAGTCATAGCATAATATATGGGCGATCGACCGTTGTAGGGTAGGGCGGTTCTGTGTGTATATCCCGTCACGGGAAAAATGATGTCGACTCTCCTTTTTCCCACCGTCGTGTCACGGGGGCAGTGAAATAAATTAAAGTTTTGTATAACTAATACAATTTTTAATGTGTTAAGGTATAATATTTTTTTAATTAAGTTTGGAAACCATGCTAGGCTCGTCTTTACGACCGTTTTTATATACAATTAGGTATATGTCCGACCGGTTAGTCTGATGGTTTGGTGCGAAGCCTTTTCACCGAAAGGTTGCAGGCTCTTTCCCATTCACGAGGATAAACATGAATATCCTATTCTATATGTATCGCCTTAACCAATCGGCCAAACAAGGATATAATAATCATGTTTAAATCTGTAAGTATAGACAGTGAATGGCGTACCACCAATATCATATATCTACAAGTGTCGGATCAAGATCTAGTTGTCCGACCGAATAACTTGGTAGGATTAGTGCGTCGCCTTTCAGCCGAAGGGAAATTTTTAAACCAAAATTGATGGAAAGTCTTAATCATACACAATACACTACAATAGCTCCGATAATCCGACGGTGGGCACGTGTGGATTGCCCGTGTGAGAACTCTTACTTATATGCGCGGGGTAATCTGACACTTGCGTGTGTTTTAACGTTGCCTTGCGTATTATTTGTCGATTATCCACGTGATAACAGCGTTTGTTTTTTTTTAATTCACGGGGATAACCATAACATCCTATCCACATTTTTGGCTAAAATAGTATGCATCAAAATGCAATGATTATTTTTATAAGTCTATCCAGCATGAGGAAACTATACGCTTCATTTTAGTTGGTAAACGTCAAGACAGCAACATTAGCTCGCCTTATCTGCATCAGCGCTGGTGGTACTACTATTCTGGCGGCAGCTTATTATTTAATGCTTTGATGCTAAGTGTATTTTTTATAAACATTTATTTTTATGTGGGTTTAGCGGCCACGTCTAATTATACCGAAACTTAGTAATTAATTGGTTTTTAGACGTGTTCTAACGACTGTCGTTTTTCCTTTTTTCCCCCCGTTTTCCAACTTCGTATCAAAGATCCTGCTTCGTGTTTTCATCGTGGAAACAAAAAAATAAACTCAACTATTTAAGTAGAAGCTTGCTAACAAGTGTGATGCGATGAAGTTTAATGCCATCATCTTTTTGAATATTTAAATAACAGCTAAATGCCACTGCCTCATTAAAATGTGGTACATACCGCGCAACAGCTGTGTGCTCTATTATCACCCTATATTCAGTGTTATGACGTTCGCACTATTTGGAATATCATTTTCAGTATACGACTGTGGTTTTGGACGACTGTCGTTTTGGCCTTTTTATTCAAATATTTATCAAAGGTCCTGCTTTGTGTTTTCATCGTGTGTTGTGTGTGATTGGAAAGTAGTATACTTTTTTAATTCACGGGGATAACCATGAACATCCTATCCACATTTTTGGCAAAATAAACTAAAACTAATCCTATTTTCAGCCGTTTTTACAACCCGAGTGTAGATAGCGACTTAAAATCGGGTGGGTGATTCCGAAAATAAGTACAAAATATATATTCAACTATTATAAATCGACAGCTTGTACAGCTGTGTAACAATAAGAAGAGCTCTAGTGGATGGCCGCGCTCCAGGAACCTTGGTAAGCTGAATTGGTGACGAACGGTTTTCGTCTTCTATCAGTAGGATTGTCAAATTACTTTGTGGCCACAAGCAGATTGCTAGAGCTATTGTACTTCGTGGTAACTTTGATATGACTTTTGTTGACTTATACATCTGAATTCAACCATCTTGCACAAAGGTACCACTAAGAAGATTGATATATGTATGGTCGTGTGGCGAACTTGCCGTTGGTTTAAAACCTAACGACAAAACAAAATAATATGTGTACATACCTGAAAAAACTTAAATTGCAAAAATTGTATTCGGGGATTCACCTAAATAAAATTAAAACAAATGACCGGATATAAAACAACACATTCTTGCATTCATCCTAGGTAGTATCCGATCTACGTGGCAGAACACAGCTGTGTTTACAAATACAAGTGAACAAACAAGAAAGATTTTACAAGCTTAACATGCGGGGCAACAGCGAATATAACGGGTAAGTAAACACATTATTTACTTAAAGTTGCAACTGCTATTGAACAGTAAGGATTTAGTTAAAGCTTTTTTAGGACGCATGATAATTAAAAACAATGAGCTTTATAATATTTAGGGGGTTTTGTTTAATTTTTTGTTGTTTTGTTACTTTGTAACGTGCTTTTTTAACATCGTGGAATAGAATATTCAGGTTTTATCTGTGTAAATAGGAAAACGTAGGAAGTTATCACATGTTCATTAGCCAGATTAAATGATACATAGAGGTAATCACACTAATTAGCTCGGTGGGTTAGTGGTTGTTATTCTGTATGCAGAAACAAAATTAGTATCAACGGTTGTTATATCCACAGAGCACTGATCTTGCAGCCAATGATGAAATACTCCAACATGCCAAATGAACACAATATCACCGCGCCAAGTTTGCCCAAATCGGTGAGTTTACTTGAAACCAACTCAGCCCACTTGTGTTTGTCCGACCGGTTAGGTTGGTGGTTTAGTGTTTCACCTTTCAATCGAAAGGTTGCAGATTCAAAACTGGTTGCAAGATAGTCAGTTGTGTCCTTGGGCAAAGCACTTAACGGATATTGCCTTGAAGAAACGTGTGAGTTATACACAACACACTGCAATAGCTCTGGTAACGATGGTGGGCGTGAGGTAAACTTGCAATTGCCCGTGTGTTAACACCCAAGTAGATAGTGTGACACAGTATTTGTAATACTAAAAAGATATGTAGTCTGTTTATTCTGTGGCTAGGTGTCATTATAGAGTACAGCATTCAAATTTCCACAAAATGACTAAAATTTTACTCGAGGTCAAGAACCTAAATTTAATCAGCCGTTACGAATCTATTCTTATTTTATGATTTTATATACTTTTGTCACCAAACCAACACCCTTGTGTTCATAAATAAGAGACTGGTAGCTGTGGCCATAATTTAATAGTGACAATCTGAAACATTATTCCCCCAAATTCCAGACATCCAGATTCGTGTACGTACTTACCTTCTTCTCAGCAATCGGTGGGTTTTTATTCGGATACGACACCGGGGTCGTAAGTGGTGCGATGATCATTTTGAAGCAAAAGTTTTCCCTCAATAACTTTTGGCAGGCAAGTTTTATGTTCAAATGTATTTAGTAACATTAGACATAGAAAGAATATTTAATTTAAATGTGTTATGCGGAAAACTACAGTCTTTGCAAATGCTATGAAACCCTTAGTCTGACCGGTTATTCTGGTGGTTTAGTGCGACGCCTTTTAACCGAAAGGTTCTAGATTTGAAACTGGTCGCTAACTAGTCGGCAAGGCACTTAATGGACATTGCCTAAAACCAGTGGATTAATGGGTTCTACCAAATTTAAGGAACATGTCTCTTATACACAACACACTTTAATAGCTCCGGCAACGCGATGGTGGTTGTGAGGTGATCTGACGATTGCCCGTGTGTTAACCATCTTGGTTTTCTCATTCACGGTGATAAACATGAATATCCTATTCATCCATTAGACATTACATAAATTTTAAAGTGTGTTATGTGGAAAACTACATTCTTTGCAAATGCTATGAAACCCCATTATTATATTCTAGCATTTTTACTGTTACCACAATCATTATCAGCATGAGGACTACAAAGGCAATTGTTTTAGCCCATTGTTAATCTTAGATTATATCTGGCATTTTAAGTTTTGTTGGTATGGTTATTTGTATGGTCATATTAATCACTAAAGAAAATTGTTAAAATCTTTTTGTTAGAATAAATTTTGTTAAAATTTAAATAAAATCATTTAAAAAAACATTTTTTTTGCATTAAACAAAAATGTTAACATTTTTTTTAAAAGTACAAAACATCTTTACTGATTTTTTTGTAATTAATTATTAAATTATTTAATTTTTTTGAAAATAATATTGCAGTTAATACTAAAACATGGAAATGTGAAACAAAAATTGGAAAATTAAGTTTTTTATAACAATTATTAAATGGCTGCAATTTTTAACTCAACGCATTTAGGGTATAGGAATTAGTACAAATTTCTGTGGTTCAATATTTCTTTATTTTAGAATTGTCATGTTTTTGCTGTGATTCTAAGTGACACAACAATAAATCATCCCTAACCTGTGACCTGTGTGCCCAGTTTCATTATGAATAAGTAGATTCAAAATATAACGATTGGTTTTCACCGACAGGAGTTGATAGTCGCGATCACGGTTGGATTCGCGGCGATCTTCGCGTTATTAGGAGGACCCTTGAACTCTGTGTTTGGGAGGAGAAGGGTGATCATGGCTGCGAGCTTCGTGTTC
Source organism: Ciona savignyi (assembly GCA_000149265.1). NCBI lineage: Eukaryota > Metazoa > Chordata > Ascidiacea > Phlebobranchia > Cionidae > Ciona > Ciona savignyi. The sequence goes on from CH002372.1 coordinate 414,889, forward strand.
ATGGGGGGATCGGTTGTCCTTGCGCTGTCGGGGAATAAGGAGACGTTGCTCGTTGGAAGGGCCATTGTGGGGGTTGGGATAGGTGGGTGAGGGGCCATTGTGGGGGTTGGGATAGGTGGGTGAGGGGCCATTGTGGGGGTTGGGATAGGTGGGTGAGGGGGGTCAT
>CH002372.1:463080-484863 GCA_000149265.1 Ciona savignyi
CATAATTCAGCATGGCTGATCTACTCTGCGGAAGGAAGAAATTTAAAATTGAGGCTTTTTTTGTGAATAATTTTTTGTGAAAGTAAGTTTTTGTGAATAATGAGAGATTTTTAAGTAATCTTTTGTGAATAATGAGAGATTTTTAAGTAATCTTTTATGAATAATGAGAGATTTTTGGCATTAAGATTTACATTTATTTACTTTATTTATTCTTGCATTAAAAACTATATTTCAAAAAACACACACTTTAAATACAAGTGAAAAAAATGCAAATAGTCGTATAACCAGTCAAACACCTAAAGACTGTTATTTACCCTTAATTTAAATTTAGCTTCAAAAATAAAATTAAGGCTGTCGAGGCGCTTGAAATGTTAAAACTATTTTAAATATCTGCATTAAGCAAGAAACACAAAAATAATATAAAAGAGAAACACAAAATAATGGTCATATAAAAATAGTATAAAATATTGAGCAAGAAACACAAATATCAAATAGAAAATGTTGGTCAATTTACCGTTTTGATTTTTCTTTATGACTGGTTGGTTTTGGCCTCAAGCCAGTGGTTAGTGACTTCATAGCGTCCATTGACTTGGACCGACTCATTTGGTCGTTGGGGGGAAGTTGGGAATATTGGACGAATGAACCTTCGCTGTTGCCGTCGCCATATCTGTGTGATTTCTATGGTTAGTTTCTTTGTGATTTCTATGGTTAGTTTCTTTGTGATTTCTATGGTTAGTTTCTTTGTGATTTCTATGGTTAGATTTCTGTGGGTAGTAGGGTATTTCTATGGGTAGTAAGCAGTTTATGGGTATTAGTTGTAACGTTTCGATGGTATTTCTACAGGTAATATTGGATTTCTATTGGTTGTGTGGTATTTCTATGGGTAATATGGGATTTCTATGAGTAGTGTAGGATTTTTATGGATAGTATGAGATTTCTATTACCAAACGATGGATTTTATATTCGACAATATTTTCACTTCAAGTTTAAAATATTATGAACATAAAACAAGCAGTCTAGAAGACAAGAAATACTTAAAAAACACAAAACAAACCTGATGGTTGGTTTTCGCATTCTTTCTAATTTTTCTTCAACTTTATTCACAAGAGCTGAAGGTACTTGCATCACCTGATAAAAGTTTATAGTTTAATTAACCTGATCATAACTATTGCGTGAAGAGTATAAGTGCTATAATGCATATACATCCACTTAGTACAAGATTTCAAAGTAAATTATAGTCCGACCGGTTAGTCTGGCGGTTTAGTGCGAAGCCTTATTCGATACCAGCGTTTTGGCGGCATGAATAAAAAATATATTCACAATATTTCGATAATTTTTTTTTTATTGTCAAGGAATTAGTAGAAGTTGCTTAAACACTGATAGACTTGCGCAAAAAGCCTAAACTAAGTTACACAGCACTATCTAAGATTTTTGATAACTGTTACCATCATTATTAGAGGAATAATTACAGTTATGGTTTGTCACAAGTGTAAGGTATACAGGATATTTAAACTAAGTTAGCCCCCCCTATTGAGATTTTGATAACTGTTACCATCCTTACTAAGAATATAATTAGAGTTATGGTTTGTGACAAGTGCAAGGTATAGAGAGGCACAGTAATTACCTCTTTATGGTGGTCGATAAGGAAATTGACAAGTTTAAGTGCGAGCAGCTCATCAAGGTAGACTTCTTCGAAACACGCCAGAATGTGACGGGAAAAAGTGTGCAGCAGCAACACTCTGTGAATATAAACAGGTTAGTTTTAGCAATTTCTATATTTAACATATTTATATACTTCATAAGAAACATAGCTTGTTGTAAATTATATCATTTTCCAAATAATTTTTTTTTAGTTGTAAATTATGTGATTTTCCAAGTGAAATATTTTTTTTATATTCTTAGTTGTATATTTTGGTGATTCTAAGTAAAATTAGTTTTTTTGTTGTTTATTTTGTGACTTTTCATGCAAACTATTTTTTTCGAATTTTCCGAAAAAATTTCGGAAATAAAAAAACAAATTTAGTTGTTTTCCCACCTTGTCGGCATGTTCTTGTTGATGTGGGTCAGGTGAGGATTGGTCGACACTTTGGCCATCAATCTAAGAAGGAGGTGTAGCTTGCGTCTGTTGCTTGGTGGCAACAGCATCAAGCAGAGTTGTAACGTTTCGACGGCAACCTCCTTCGTCTCCGGCCGCACCAAGCATAAGATGTTTGTGAAAAGCTCATAGAGATCATACGTGAGTAACGGTTCGCTGGTTTCGGTCGACGGTTTCGATTGGTTACCACCGTGGCAATAGAAATCACAGATGGCTTTGAAAACGTCATGTTCGAAACCAGAATAACATGGGAGACCTGGAGATTGGATTGGGAATTTAAGAAACTTTCTCTTAATGTTTTAATTAGAATTCAGTTTAAGTCAATTTACCATTTTAGGCATAAAATTCCTTGCTATTCTAAGCATAAAATTTAAATTATTTATAATGTACGAAAATAAAATTTGAAACCCAAGCTTATTAAAATGTCTATCAGGTTATTCATTGTCAAAATGGTTTAAAAAGCTAAAATCGCAAAATCTAATCACTACTTACTAATTAATCGCTAATCACTAATAAATAATTAACCACTACTAAAAATCTATTACTAATAAATACCTGTATCCTTTCCATTCGGCCAGTTAGCCAGACAGGTCATCGCGCTGAGGGCCCAGTACGGCAGATCTTGCTCGATAGCCACTTGAACAACTCCACTTTTCCCAATCTTAGTCGCGTTGTGTTTGATCCAACCGCCTGCCAAGAAAAGTGGTGTGAATATTCATGTATAGTTTACAATACAATATAATGGATAAATGCCTGACTAATATGTGGTTATTTTTTTAGTTGTTTTTATGTGTGTATAAAAAGTGGTTTTAATTCCTAATTCCAATATTTTCCAAAATTTTTCAAATAAACTTTAAAATAAAGTGTATTTATTTATTTATTAATCAATAACATAATAATAGAGTGATCCAAAAAATTACCGTTAATATTATGTTGCATAATGAGATTGTCAAGGGATTTTAATTTCATCGATTTCTTTATCTGATGAATCGTGACGTCTTTCCATATTTGGTCAATTTCACGTTCCGTTAGAATCTTCGGTTTAACGTTGCATTTTGGGTAGCGAGGGTTCAAAGTTCGCAACGGGGGTGAAGGGGTCATGGAAGAGGAACTTTCCGATGATTCTAGAATATTAGATTTCTATGGTTAAAAAACTATTTTTATAGGTGAAAAGCTAGTCATTCGCCAACCATTACGATCAAAGGGTATGTTTATAATACCGGTATTACAGCATAAACACCATTGTTGCCAACATATTGCGCAATAATACAGAGTGCTGTCGACATAACGTGAAGTGGCTTGTTGCGTCACAGTTTATGATAAGTTATGTTTACCATAAAAATCAAGTGTTTTTCACATGAATTTATGTTCAATTGTTAAAGCTATTTAGTGTATTGAAATAATTGCAATTTTAAACCAACTATCTGGTGGATTTAAGTTATGTTAGTTTAACAGTGCAGAATTTGGAGTTTAAATTTAAAGTGTTTAATTATTGTAAAATGCTGTGCTGCTATATCAAAAAGGTGCAATTGTGCAGATAGTATAATTGTGCTGGTGGTGTTTTAGTGCAAGGTGGTATAAATAACCTTTTTCCGAAATTTCTCTAAATTTCCATTTTTGTAGAAGATTGTAGTAGATTGTTGTTACCTTTAACACTATCTGCTTTCTTCAGCCCTTTTTTAATTTTTATCGATTTAGTTTTTGATTTTTTCGTCTCTTGCCCGACGTTCTCAGTTGACAATGGTTGTTTATTCAGTGACATCGTGTCGTCAGAAGAAAATCTGATAAAATTTTTTTTTTTTAGAAATTTTGTGTAAAATTAGTTCATCTATTTACAATACAATAATTTAAGTCAAAAGTTATTAAAGTCTGTTTAGAAATTATTAAAATTAATGAATTCTATTTAGAGTCAAAATGTCAGCTTACCTGTAAAGATGATTATCGTCGGCTAAATTTTCACTTCCCCATTTCCCATGGACATCTTCAATAATGTGGTTTTTCAAAAACTTTCGGAGTAACTGCAGCGTCTGCAAATTAAAAAAAATAAACTTTGAGAAAACTTAAAACGAAATTTTACCGATATTGAGACACAGGCAAGAAAATATAGTGGAAATTGGATTAAAACCGCGAATAACCCACTTTTTATAATTTATAATCCAATATATCCAATTAAAAGTGGAAGTGATTATTCCGCATAAATAAATCCATTGTTTCAATGTTCTGCTTCACTGATTTTAATTACTGGACAGATTTTTTAGCAATTTGTTAAAATGGAAAAACAAGTTCAGAATGTGTTTTTCATACAAATAAATAAATATATATATATAATTATATTAAAACTGAAAAATATCAAAATAAATGTCTAAAAAATAATTTGAAAAAAAAAGAAATATTTAAAAATATTAAAAATGAATTTAAAAAATTCCAAAAAAAAAATTACAAAAAAACATAATTTAAAAAATTAAAAAACATTAATATTTTTTTTTAAATCTCCAAACCTGTACTCTTGTGACATCACTTCCAATATTCGGATTGTCTTGCAGCAATTTATGCAGAAAATCGACGGAATCGTTCGCTGGAAAGCACGCGCTGTACAACTTTAGATGTCGCCGGTGTCGTCTGCATACCATGCCGTCACGAAACTGCTGTACAATCTCGTTCCATAGTTTGGTGGCTCGGTACGGTCCAGGAGTGATTTTGCGTAAATGCTCAGGTTTGTTCATGTCATACATAGCTATGCTCTATAAAGTTTGTTTTGAAAGAAATTTGATTTAATATAAATTCTGTATGGTTTATAACTCGCATTATTAAATCTTATTCATAAATTCTGGTTATAAACTGCATATTCTGCGATAAACTTTTCGGTTTGCTTATCAATGACAGTTATCTGCACATCTTTTTCGACGGTAGAACTTAAATAATATTGCAGTTCAAATAATGCACGACATGCACTCTTTATCCTGCCACTTCGGCGAAGCAGTTTCGTAAAATGCGATTTTCAAATGAGCGCGCGTCTCTTAACAATCGCCCTTTCTCTTTTTCCATTGTCTTTTTCGTGAAAGCGCCTACGTCATAATAAAGCCGCGAACAATCGAATTAAAGTAACGCGACAATTAGGAATCGGCGCTCATAACAAATAATCCGAAAACAAACTTATTTAAAACGAAGTCAAACACCAAAACAAGATAACAAATGTATTGAACCCTTCGTCCGATTTAAAAGCCCTCAGTTCTCTGCTGTTTAAACCAAACAGTCAATTATACCTAATTCGAAAACAAATTACCAACCAAATAATCCGCAAAGACAGTATACATTTGTACACATAAACAAGTCGTATCGAATTAAATATATTTTAAACTGGTGTGTTCGAAGAGAAAAGTACCAGAAAAAAAAGGTACAATACCAGTGGTGCCAAATTGAACATACTTTCAAGTAGAAGTATTTAAAAGGAAAATTAACACACTATAAAACGCTACCGTTTCTAGAATAGAGACTGTATGTCGCACCCACAATTGGACGCAAAAAGTCATTTCAAGGCAAAATAACGAGTAGTCAGGCGTTAAAACTGAAGAACTTGGGAAAATGAGTGGAATTAGAACACGTTTAGTGGATTGAGACGAACAGCTGCCGAGTAAATACAGACTGCGTCTATAAACCAAAGAACACTATCTACCCTGCCACTGGCATTGCGCAATTAAACTCGCTGTTCCTTCTGTTTCGCGCAAATCGACTATAACCCGCTGTTTCCACACTTACAACGTCACGGTGAAGTTATGTGGTTACGTCACCGAATAACAAGTCAAGTGGAACCAAGGTAAAACATGTGATCTTAGTGGGCGGAATCTAAAGAATCTTGCATTACCATCGAAACATGAAATTCGTGAAATTTCACTTTAAAATCGTTTCGGCTACTACCCGGCGAAAAATTAAGCATTACTACGGCCAATCTCAGCTTAAAACGACGGACCGATCTCAGCTTTTTATAACAGTCGTTTTAAAATCAATGGGTAAATGAGTTTATCCAATGTTCTCGGTATAAGCCTATCAGCTTGAGGGCAGTTTAACTTATTTTATGAGTTAATTATACCAACTATGATATTCCATACAATTCAGTTTATAAACGAAAAGAAAAATAGCAAACGGCTAAATATATTTAAAGTTAACCTTAACCATCGCATAAAATTGTTATATCGTCATACCGTATGCTCTTGGTTTTGTTTTGAATTATTAAAATCTACATATTTCGACACACGCTGTAATTTCTGCCCTCGTCTGTACTTTCCAGATCTTTTCTCATTTCTACGTCACAATGACTTTGTTAATTCATAGGCGTTTCGGTTATTGTACAAAATTGAGCCGGAACTAAGCTGTACATGAAGGTGTACTTTGCACTTGCACTGTGTACTTTCCGTCCCAAAAAGTCCTAATCAAGATCCAAAAACTGATTTACGGCTTTCCCGTTAAGCTGTAAAGATAACGATCTCGACGGTCGGCATGCGGTATTTTTACTCCTAACAAGCGACATATACAAAGACTGACTATTGAAAATCATCTTCAAATTAAAAGTTTGGAATGTAACTGAATGACGAAGGAAAAATAAATTTTCCGCGATATCGGATTTTTATGTCCAATTTTAGTTTGTTACATTTTGCTCTGACTAAAAACTGGTAACGAGCTACGATAGTCCAGGTAGGAATGTGGCATGAGTCTCATCATTCCTGGTGTTATATATCATCTCTCAGTTGGATAGCGCATTGCTTGGACGCCATAACTTCCTGCGTAAATACAACCAGGTCCCGTCTACAGTGGTGCAGGTCCGAATGCACTTGTCTTGCCCTGCTGGATATCACGGGCCACGACCTGTCGCCGGTACAGCAGCCGATACTGGGTCTCGAGACTACAAACACAGACTCGCACTAATGGACTCTTTATCTCGCAATTAACTGAAAGCAACCGGTACTGTCGTCTGTAGGTAGATCAGTTAAACCAGATGACATCGGCTCCTTTAATGTACCAGTCGCAGATCTATCTAACTCGCCGCTGTTTCCTACTTGATTAGATCAAACTTCCTGCTCAGCGAAAATAACCTCCAATCGAATGACCAAATTAAGTAATACGTACGGTATTGTTTTGCAGTATAGGTCACAAACATATAGCTTTTTAGAGAATTGTTATTGTGTTTTTCTAATATTACAAATCGCATGCTGCATTCGCTAAGTATTACAGATTATCACATTGACTTTTCTGTTCAACGTAGTTTAAATAGTCTAGTTGTTGATAGTTAAGTCTAATTACCGAAACTTTAATTCATACGACCACAGTTAGAGGAATTAATTAATTAAATTGCCGTACCTTGGTTACGGCAAATACGATATGCGTAGAGCACGAAGAAACTACCGTCGTAACAACACGCAATAAAACAAGAAAAATGTCGGACAGAAGATACAGTTTCAGTCATTACTAATTAACTAATCTAATAATTAATTCAATGTAATCTGGTTTTAATTATGACCTTGATCTTTCGGCAATAGTAATTACGATTGAAACGCTATTATTACGAGATAGACGTAATAATTACATCATTTTGCGCTCATAATGCACTGGACATGTATTGTTTTAGTGATAATCCTTGATCTTTTAGATTGTTTAGAAATACTAAACATGAATCTAGCATTATAAATATGTAACGAAAACGCTACACTATCTTACTGGACATGTAACTAGTAGTACATGTATAAGCCTAGTGGCGTATATATTACTTAAAAGCAGTTTCTACTGATTCCCTTTGCTAAGTACACTTTTACTTCTATAAACTTACAAGGTTGATTATATATAGTCACATACAATCTGTTAGCAGCCAAATGGTCAATGGATTAATTCTTAAAGACCAACATTACAGTCTGTGTTTTTTCTCTTTGCCCCGTTGAGTTTCCACACTTTTGCTAATTCCAGTTTGATTGCGCAGGCTGTCCATTTTCGCGCGTCCGATTAGAATTAATTCGCACCTTGTAATTGTGAAAGTCGCCTAATTGGCCATTCAATGTGAAAGATGTGTAATTGATAGGATGTAAGTGTTGATAACCATTGCGGACATACGCATTTTTACAAAATGTGTTTTCTGGAAATTCCTAATTAAAAACCACCCGAATGGTTAGTTAGCGCGACCGATACATATACCGATTCATATATATAATAACGGCGCAAGTGATATACCCATCTTAGGTTCGAAACTTGTGCCGGTAAAAAAACACTCTATGTGAATTAAAGTGTCATACTACGAGTGTTTGTATGGATCATGCCTAGGGTAACCTTCTAATGAATCGGGATAAAATAAAAAATAATTGTGCATTTTTTTCGGTAAGGACAATTATCTAAAACGAACTTTACCATGACTTTTTTACTTTTTAAACCTTTCAACGGATGTTTCATAAAATACCTCCTACTACTGTCGAAAGATTGCAGACTGGTGAATTAATTATTTTTGAATCAGCAGTCAGAGCGAAGTTGTCATTAACGCATTCTCCACCTCTTATTATTCGGGAGCTATAAACCAATACATTTTATACATCAGTGTTGCCATGTTTTATTACACGCCATCTCTGTGCGACCGAATAGCCTAGTGGATTAGTGCGTCGACTTTCAACCGAAGGGTTACAGATTTGAAACTGGTCGCTAGCTGGTCAGTTGTGTCATTCGGCAAAACCTAGCGGATTTATACGTTCTACTAAATTGAAGGAATATCTTAATCATATACAACACACCGCATTAGTTCTGATAACCCGACGATGGGCGCGAGGTAATCCGACGATTGCCCGTGGTTTTCCATTTACTGGAATAAACATGAACATCATGTCATACCCTATCTGTTACCGTTGGGGATCTTCTGATTCTTGTGGTTATAGCTTATTGGCTCTTTATCCACGGGGACATTAAATGGATCATCACACAATATCAGCTGAAACAAGTCGACTACGGGCATAAGATGTCTGACCAATATTTTGGACAAAGTGTGGTCTGTGCTTCCCACGAGAAAAATTATACTTGACTTAACCATCCAAGCCCAAAAAAAGGATGTAATCTAATAGCCATAGAAACCCGACTTTTAACACGCATCAATAAAGCTGATTTTTTATTGCCTTTCCAACGTGCACGTGGATTTCGTTTTAACATCTTTTTACCGGGCAAGGTTTCGATTCCCTAATGTGCTCGACATCAAGATCGTTTTTGTAGTGAATCGGTGGTTATATGTATCGGTCGGGCTAACCATTCGGCCACACGACCTTACGATTTTGTTAAAACATTCGCAAAAAAACGCAGTCAATCTTGAATACGGGAGACCCTTGTGTTAATGTTTAATCAATATATTTCCATCTCCAAATTCATCAAACTTCAAAGATGTTGATATGGGCATACCCTTATTATATATATGTGTATGCCTCTTCAACTTAAAATAGTCTATGTGAACTTTAACAGGTTTCGATATACATCAATATTTAATGTTTCTATAGTTACAATGTAAAGATATCTTCTATTTCGGGTTTTAAAGTATTTAAAGATTCCATCACTCATTACGTCACACTATATTAACGTCATAGAAAGGCTACATCACTTAACAGGAAAGTTATTTTTATTACAAATATGTTCACTTTCTCGAGTTAATGTCGCAGCAAGTGGCGTCATAGGTCGTTGACGTCATGAACATTGCAGCTTTCGACGTCATCGCCGAGGAAAAGAAAGCGAAACACGTCGTTAAGGAAGTCGGGAAAGTGGGCGCAGGCGCGCGAGTTCTCCGGCATGTAGTTGCACTCCAGCAGAACCGGCTGCATGCGCTTGGAACCTACATGGGAAAGTTCAAGTTACTTGTTGTAATTCCGATACATACATGGTTAACGCGACCGATACATATACCGACTCTAATACTAAAAACGGTCCTAGTGACGAGCCCATCATGGATCCGAAACTTGACACGGTCAAAAAATAGACTGAATCAAAACAGTAGCGACTCCTTCGCCACTCAACAATGCAGCTAGGCTCGAGGTAATCTGACGATTGATCGTGAGAAACTATACGTCATTTTAATTTTTCCATTCACGGGGATAAGTCGACGTTTTTCGTAACTGATTAAACATGCTATATACCGTATCCGATTTAACGGAGTATATGGTATCTCATTTAATGAAGTATATTGTATCCCATTTAATCAAGTATATGGTATCCCATTTAATAAGGTATATTGTATCCCATTTAATGAAGTATATAATATTCCATTTAACGGAGAGAATCGTATCCACTTTAACGGAGTTTATCGTATCCCATTTAACGGAGTACATCGTATCCGATTTAACGGAGTGTATAGTATCCGATTTAACGGAGTATATCATATCTAATTTAACGGAGTATATCGTATCCGATTAATCGTAATCAAATTTGATATGCACTTGTGCTGTATTATCAATGGGCTTAATGCGTTGGTGTCAATTTGCTGGTTTTAATCAATAGGACAACATAGCAATTTTTTAAATGTTCCCAAGAAGGCGTTCAACCAATAATTCTTTCCATTTCTCCAATGCAAACTGACCTTACAAAAAGGACTGTCAGTTAAAAGTCCTGTCACAGGAATCCTTTAGATTTTTTTAAATTTAAAATTGAAGCTTAGATCTGCAATCTAAACTTAAAAGCCTCCAAATTTTTTTTAATTAAAAATTTTTTTTTTACTTTTTTACTCAATTTTTTTTTTAATGTTTTTACTCAAATTTTTACTTAAAACATTTGAGCTGGTACTCAACCGTACATCGGGAACTTGTTCCCAACAAAACAGCTAGAAGATGCACAATCAACACCTTTATTTCACAAAGCACTGCTCCACCATTACAAAACTTTACAGCTAAACGAGAACACCGGCGCGCAGCCTAGCACATGCTGCTTTCAACCAAACAAACATTGGGGAATCGCTACCATTGTTACTCAGCAAAACACTCATCACCATGACCAAGACAACATGACCATCATGTCCGGTCGCGCATAAATGTACATTAATTGGTTATACGCCATCTGAAGCAATTATAAAACCAGGTAAACGGCGATGATGGTTCTGAAAGTTTAAATACCGTCAAAAACCTTTCCACAAATACTTCGTAGTGCCATGAAAAAACGTATGTTTTCTTACAATACCGTTTAACAGCTGTTAATTAAAGTAAAACTAGCTATCGGCACAGCGACATTAATAAACTGAATAGGATCAATATGGGGATAATGTAGTTTGCCTTGTAAGTGGACAAAGGTCAAGACAGTTGTGTTACATGTTACATTATAATTCACGCCTGGTACTTGATTACATGGGATAAATTCTATCAACAAAAATTAAAAAATTTCCTTGTTATGTAAAACACCACATTTTAAAAGAAACTGTCTCGACCAAACACTGTTAGGTTACAAGATTGAAAAGAGTCATTTTTTGCAGTTTCCTATTGGAACGAAAATTATTTGCAGTTAAATAAGACAATCTCGGCAATAGGACAACGGCAAAAGAAATCTTATTACTACAATTCCAATATAAAAAAGGTACATGATTAGTTGGTGTAACTAATTCGCTAAATTAATAAGTTTTTAACTATTACGCTGTAAGTCGCAACTTAGGACGTGTATGTGTTTACACCACGCTGCACTGACTAAAGACCTCTTCATTACGTCACAATACCGGTAGGACGTCACACACAAACGAGAACAACGTCATTTTATTGACAGCACAGTTCTAAAAACCGGAGTTACCATCAGAGCAGACAAGTTTTTGTTCGATTTACAGAAGTCAATATGCTGGTAAGTTAACTACGGTGTTATATTGGAGTATTGATAACAGATTTGTGGACTGGCAGATAATAACTTGCGGGAAACTGCACACTATAAGAAAGGTTAGGTGGTTGGTACTGAAATTAAGATAAGTTTTGTGGTCGCATTTAATTTCTCCAATTCATTTTTACCGGCCCAACTTTTGGGCCTGTGATAAGCTCGTACAGAGGTATTTAAACGGGTTCTGTATATGAATCGGTGGCGTTAACCGTTCAGTTCCCATCGTTTCTTGTTAAGCAACTTTTTGTGTGCAGTTTCCCTCCTGGCCGACCTTTCAGTGCTGCTCGCGAAAAGGGCACTGACACTTGGTTATATACAAAGGGCTTGTTTTTTAAGTCTGGTAAACGGGGAAGACTAAAAGGTTGGAAGACGGAAAACTGCTCACTAAAATGGAAGATTATGACATTAGAGATAGTTTTAAACAAGGGGTAAAAGTTGAGGTTAGTTTTGGGGTTAAGATTAGTGTGATGGGGCAGGGTTTAAATTAGTTTGCGTAATTATAGTGTGCAGTTTCCCTCCTTTTAGTGTTGCCCCTGGTAAACATTTCGAAATGCAGTGTATTTGGTCGCATACACACTTGGAATAATTATTACGTCGACAAACCATTTATAACACCGGATTGTAAAAAAAGATCTTGCAAAGTTTTGTTAATGTGTGTGCAATTTTTCCTTGTAAAGTTAACTTCCTTGGGCGTGGTTTTTCCTTATTACTTTCACTTTTTACTGACAATACATAGGGAAGTATATTGCCATTAATCCGTGTGTGTGCGTGTGTGTGCGTGTGTGTGTAAAAACAACAGTCGTTATTTCTTTACCTATTTGGTTAATTGTGTTGTTAAAAAACAGCTATTTTATTTGTCTAGCATACATTTAATCGTGTATTTAGGTAAGTAAGGACCATTTAGATGACAAACTCGGCGATAAATGATAATGAATTTGAATAACATTAAAGAACAGCTTAATACGAAACATTCAATTAACGCTTATTTCGTGAATTGGGCAAACATATGCGTTCTCTGAAATTGTAAGCTTTTCTTTTAAAACTACATTTGGGCTTTAAATCAATATATATTCGTGTGAATCGTTTATTACAAACAACTTTGACAATTTTCGTGGTGCTCAAAGCCTTAGTTTAGCAACGCTATACTTAAATCATTGCCACGGTTATAACATACACGGAAACGGTGATAAATTACCGCGTGCCTTTATAGCTTTGTCCGACCGGTTAGTCTGGTGGTTTAGTTTAGTGCAACTCCTTTCAACCGGAAGGTTTAGGGTTTGAAGCTTTCGTCTTTCTAACTTTATATTCGGGTCGATTTTATGACGGCAATTATGCAGTAGACGTGTTTTAACTACCTTTTCTGTTTCTTTACGAAAATGACGTAAGGGTAGGCTAGGTCGTCAACCTTTTGCACTTACAGAGCCATTTAACCGATATTTTACAAAATAACAATCACTGGGAGCCGCAAAACTAATAATATTTGTTTAGTAAAAAGAAAACAGAACACTGTGGTACGGTCGTGTGGCCGAATAGTTAACGCGACCGATACATATACCTACTTACATATATAAAAAAAAACGGTCCTAGTGACGAACCCATCATGGGTTTGAAACTTGGCTCGGTAAAAAAAACACACACGTGCATTATCTTAAACACCACATGTCTACTGTCAGGTTACCGTAGCTACTTTAATATGTTGTACAAAAGAGACATTTATGTTAGATTAAACCACTGTTTTTCAACTGGTATTGGTATGTCATTTGTATTACTCAGTTTGTCGTAGGATGTTACAACGCTTCGACCAGTTCAACTGTTTAACCCGCCCGCCGAGAGCTGGAAATACGTTAGCGCGAACATTACCTTGCAGTTTGAAATTTATTTTGTAACGTTTTTAGTGTGGTATAAATTATTTTAGAAAAATTGCAATAGGTTTGTTAGGCTACCAGAACCTAATTGTCATTTGGGAAGGATGCCATAAGCTGTAATTAACTATTAAAACATTATCACCTCGCGCCTACCGTCGGGCTGCCGGAGCTATTGCAGTGTGTTGTATATGATTCACATGTTTCTTCAATTAGTAGAACCTATTAAGCCGCTGGAACCTTTCGGTTGAAAGGCGTCGCACTAAACCACCAGACTAATCGCTCGGACCGCTAGGTGGCTTTCCCGGGGACATTGACGACTAGCAATCGTCAGGTTTCGAACAAGCAAACGGTAGTGTGACCGAATGGTTAACGCGACCGATTTAATACCAATACCATATATAAAAAATGGACTAAGTGACTATCCCATTATGGGGTCGAAACTTGGCTTGGTAAAAAAAAGGTTTCAAACAAGTCACCGCTTGACACGTAGTCCTAAACCGCCGACTACGAATCGGTATCACCTATGATGAAACTCCGTTTCGTCACTATTATACGTCATAGATAGTCATTGTGTGATTATTACGTTTGGTCTATTTCACAATAGTGAGTAATGCAATGGTAATCCAAGTATTAGTCACTAACAAGTTTATTATTCATTTACAAAATACCGATTATACATATTTAAACACAACTAAACTTTAAAAGCACACCACATAATAACTTGTGCCGCACAACCGAATTCCCAACCTTTTACGGGTTGTACACAGGTAAACAAACACCCATAAAACACAAATTTAATTATTACCACACAATTTCGATGCCCCCAAAATCGGCCCTTATACACATGTACTATCGGGCAAAAGGCCAAAGTGTTATACATTGTACCTAAATGCAGTGTAAAGTTGAAACGCGTACAAACATTAGCACCACAGCCCGGCTACATAAAAGCGGTTCCTGTAAGCATTGTTGTAGCATTGCCATACGGGAAACGGTATCTGACATATGATTCAGTCATGATAAACAGCATAAACCGCTTTGTATTGATCTGAGCCATATTACGTTAAGCCTGGCATTTTCACGTTTCAGTTGTGTTCGTTTGCGTGGATCAAACGAACAGAATTACAGGTTATTGGATACGAATTAGGAAGGTCTACGTGAGAAATTTGCAAGTGTGTGAGCGAATGGTTATTTTTTACATTTTTTATAAAGAAACAGGGCTGGTATTAAGTGAATTAAGTTTAAATCAAACCACGTACTTTTTCACTAATCCTATAAAGAAATGGGGCTGATATTAGGTGAATTAAGTTTAAATAAAACCACGTACATTTTAGCGATATTTTTGACCGTTTAACACGCCTATATAGATTTAATAAGCAAAAAAGGCCATAACAGCTAAAATTGTAAATGTAACGCTGTGGGCATGGTGCTTATCTAATTGTCTATGTGTTAATGGTTCCACTGCAAACTAGACGTTTGTTTGGGCGTGAAAGTAGTCATTTTAGAACTGTTTAAAATTAAAAATTGATGGATGATGTTTTTTTAAATAAAGACTTTATAAATATAAGAATTTATAAATTCCTTAATGTAAATTCCTTAAAGAAGTGAAAAAGTAAATTATCCCAACTGACAGACATTTTTAATCAGCTCCGGTAAATTAACGATTAAAAATGTGTTTATGACGAACTCCCGTGTTTTAACGACTATAGTTTTCAAAAACCCAGGGTGGTCTAAAGCATGTGATGATGGCTGTTTAATTTGCCGTGTGTTAAACTGTTATACCGTCCTTTTTTCCCATAAGTGGAAAAAAATCTAACCGGTTCGCCCATATGGTCAGATTAGTTGTTTCCAACCTTTTAAACTAGCTTACAATAACCTGGAAATACACAGTAATTTTAATTCTAATCTGTTTGACGTACTTACTTAAAAATGTATACATTCGCTGAAAGATGAAATAATGGCAGGAATTTAAATTTTGCCTTTTTTTTATTTTCTGACCAACTTAGCTAGATAAATAGCTGTATTAGCATATTTAAACCAAATTAAGGACTAAAATTCATCAAAATAACTGACAATTCTAATTTTATTATCGCCCACAATAGCGCAAGAGCTTGGGTTAAAGTTAGCAATAATTATAGATGGGGATCAGTAGCAGGATTTCAAATTTTTGAGCTAAATAAATAGCCGGATTAGCATACTTAAACCAAATTAAGGATTGTAATTACCCCAAAAACCTGACAATTTTAGCATTATTATCATACTCCGATCACTTGACCACTATATCCCGAATCCATGATAGCCCGGGGCGCTGGAGTAATGGGCCTTCCATGGCCTAAATTCCTGGTCCCGGTAGCTACTGTGGACCCGCCCATATTAATGTAATGTAAAATACTCCGATCAACTCATTCCAGTTCTTTACAATCATTGCTTCTATAATGGCGGACGAAGCCGAAAGCGGTTGGTCGCCCCGGCCGTATGAGTACATCCTGCTCGGAGGAGGGATGTACATCCTCTTCATGTGCTTTGGGAGGAGAAAAAGGGACCCGGAGCTTGTTCCTATTGCTGGCGGGGAGGAGCCAGGTACTTCAGGGATGGCGCCGGAGTATGGGGCATTCGAGGTAAGGAAACGGGCGTCATTTGCGGGAAATAAAAAGACAAAAAGTGGAAAGAAGGGAAACTGAATACTAAAATGAAGATTATGTTATGACGGCTAGCGCAAGGGCTGGGGTTAAAGCGAGCATTATTTCTAGATAAGGATCAGTGTTTAGGACAGGGTAGAATTAGTTTCCATAGTTTTAGTGACCTGTTTTTTTCCAATCATTCCGCACATACATCATTCCGCACATACATCATTTCGCACATACATCATTTCGCACACACACACTCGCTTTGCAGGTTTTACACCGCAGTTAAATGTCGCGTGATGATGAATAATGCTTAGAGAAGTTCATCTCTGTCGTGTGCTGTCATCTCACGCTCCCCTTTAGCGTGTGATCCTACGTTTATGTCCAGCAATGATCGAATTATTTGACTATGCTCAATAGACAGGCCAAGCCAGGAAAACGTGCTAAAATAGAATTACGAGAAGACTTACAGATTTAGCATTATTAACTTTTCGTATACGTACGTGTAGTCTTTTTAATTTTCTTCTACGTTTTGTTGCAAAAGTTACCAAGCTCGCCACAAATGAGAGATGAAATAGATTGCACAACTACCGCAATTTCGGAAGTCATACTGTTTCTGTTTTTAATCCAAATTAACGTATCTACTGTATACATTCGCGGTAATTCCTGCGTGTTCGTTTTGGGTTGGAACCAAAGTTATGGGAACCTCTAAATTATATACAACAGACTTCAATAGCTCAATAAATCGACGGTGAGCGCGAGGTGATCTGACATTTGTCGATGTGATAACGTCACCTTAAGGTTTCAAATTAAAGGGATAAAACATTAACTCTGTATTTCACTAATGTGTGGAATAGTGATGTATAGGATAGGATAGGATATTCATGTTTATCCCCGTAAATAGGAAAACTAAGTGGGTTAACACACGTGCAATCGTCAGATCACCTCACGCCCATCGTCGGGTTACCGGAGCTATTGCAGTGTGTTGTATACAATAGAACATAGAAATGTTCCTTCAATTCAGTAGAACCCATTAATCCGCTGGGTTTAGGCAATGTTCGTTTTAAAATCCACTGCCCAAGGACACAACCGACTAGCTAGCGACCAGGTATGAACTTAACCTTGTGTGGTATGAACTTAACCACACAATTTTAACACAGGGTCCATACCACCCGCCATCTGAAGACAAAGGGACGCAAACTGATCCCCTCTCTAACGCCATCATGTGGCAAGCCGTTGCAGTGGGTGAGCCGGCCGAGGACACGGTCCACCGAACGGAGCTCGTGCTTGATTTCTCGACTGGGAGCATAAGCAGAAGCGAGTCAATCAAGCACAACAGTGTTGCGCGACGAATGATTTCTATCGAGGACTAAATTGAAGTCCAAAGAAATTTGACTGGAAACTCTAAATAAGAGTTAAGACAATGCGTATTATGACACCTGCAGAAATTTGACTGGAAACACTAAATAAGAGTTAAGACAATGGGTATTATGACGCCCGCGGAAATGTAACTGGAAACACTAAATTAAAGTTAAGACAATGGGTATTATGACGCCCACGGAAATTCAACTGGAAACACTAAATAAATTTTACAACAATGGGTATTATTACACCACTGGAACTTTGTGTGCAAACACTGAACATGACAATGGGTATTATTACACCACTGGAACTTTGTGTGCAAACACTGAACATGACAATGGGTATTATTACACCGACGGACACAGTACTATGGATTTGCTTGTACGAACATAATGTTTTTGAACAAGATAACTGATATTGGTATTTGATGGAAGTTAATATTGTTCATTCACCAAGCGATAAAACGAATATGCTTTGTAATAATAAAAGCATACGAACTGTGCTGTTTTAAAATGGGCTTGTTTTTATTTAAAATCCTATATAATTTTAGATGATTATTCGCGAGTTTTACACTGGTTTCAAGGTGTTTACTATCGTCGTTTTTGTTGTAAAGAAACCTGTTTTTCTACCATTATTACACTGAACACTATTATAATAAAAGATATTAAAAATTACACGACTTTTACATTCCGATTTATGCCACGAAACTTTAACGTACCGGTTTGCTTGTCAACTTTCCATTCCAACATTGCGTCAATGCCGTACATGGATCTCGACTGCGGGGAATTCCCTATGCCGTATGGTGCAGGGCGTGAAGTGGCCGATTTAAAGAACTCCTTAATGCAGCGATGTAGCTCCCTCTGACGGAGGGTTATAGGATAAGATAGGATATTCATGTTTATTCCCGTGAATGGAAAAACCAAGAGGGTTAACACACGGGCAATCGTCTGATCACCTCGCGCCCACTGTCGTGTTACCGGAGCTATTGCAGTGTGTTGTGTATGATTCACACGTTCCTTTAATTTAGTAAAATCTATTAATCTGCTGAGTTCAGAGGCAATATCCGTTAAGTGCCTTGCCCAAGGACACAACCGACTAGCTAATGACCAGTTTTGAATCTGCAACCTTTCAGTTAAACACTAAACCACCAGACTAATCGGTTGGAGAGGTATAGGATAGGATACTCAAGTTTTATTCGAGGGTTGCGCAACACAGAGAACAGGGTACCGTGTACTTGTAGACGGGTTACCAGAGATTAATAGTTTATAACATGGCAAATAATAGGATATTCCTGTTTATTTCCGTGAGTGGGGAAAACCAAGGGGGCTAACACACGGGTAATCGTAATATTTTTGGGTTCAACTAAATCAAAGAAATTCGTGAAGCTTAAACAACACACTGCAACAGCTGCGGTAACCCGACTGTGGGCGTGTGGTGATCTGACATTTTTTCCATTCACAGGAATAACCATGAATATCTTATCCTATACTCTCTCTCTGGCAGAAAAGAGACAACATGAATATCCCCAAATATCTGGGCGCGAGGTGATCTGACGATTGCCCGTGTGTTAACGCCCTTGGTTTTTCCATTCACGGGGATAAACACGGAATATCCTATCCTATTATAACCAATCCAGTCAACATAAATATCCTACTAAAATCTCCAATATTTTCCATCTTACTTGTACATCCTTCCAGTTAAAATCTGGGTTTTGTTCTTCGAACAAAGGAATGAAATCATCGTAATTGACTTGTTTCAATCGGGTTCCGCCTTCCACATAATTCATCACCGTGAAATGTTGTTGGTAGTCATCGAAGTTGTTCAGTGCAAATGGTCTAAAATTTTGCGGACGTATTTTAAGTTTTAGGACAGCCCATTAAGCCTTGGCTCAAAGACTTGTTTAGAAGGCGTTAGGATGGGTTAGGGAGGATATTCATGTTTATCCCCGTGAATGGTAAACCAAGGGGGTTAACACACGGGCAATCGTCAAATCACCTCGCGCCCACCGTTCGGGTTACCGGCGCTATTGCCGTGTGTTGTGTATGATTTACACATTTATTAAATTTGGTAGAACCAATTTATCCGCTGGGTTCAGACAATGTCCGTTAAGTGCCGTGCCCAAGGACACAACCAGCTAGCTAGCGACCAGTTTCGAAGCCTGACCCTTTCGGTTGAAAGGCGGCACACTAAACCACCAGACTAACAGATCAAGTTAGTATAGAGCTGGGTAAGAAAAGGTTACTTGCTTTATCCCCATGAACATGGGTAATCGTCAGGCTACTTCCAACCCTCCGTTGGGTTACCAGGG
This sequence comes from Ciona savignyi, assembly GCA_000149265.1. NCBI lineage: Eukaryota > Metazoa > Chordata > Ascidiacea > Phlebobranchia > Cionidae > Ciona > Ciona savignyi. Next base: position 483,178 of record CH002372.1, read on the forward strand.
CTATAGTAGTGTGTTGTGTATGATTAAGAGGTTTTTAATTTTAGGAGAGTCATCTTATTCACTGTTACAGGCAATAATAAATTGCCTTGCTTAAGGACACATCACAACCATACTTGTTAGCAAACCGAAGCAGGAACACCTCGCAGACAAAGAGTTTGAGAGGTTCGACAGAGGTCAGCAGGACATTGAACCGCAAGTCGAACTTAACTTTCGCTTTGATATCATCACGGTAGAATAGCACAGGGTCTTCAATGTATTTCGATACCATCTGGTATACAAACATGGGGAATTGGATCAGATATTTATGTTTATTACCGTGAATAGGAAAACCAAGGGGGTTAACACACAGACGATCGTTAGATCACCTCGCGCCCATCGTCGGGTTACCGTAGCTATTGTAGCGAGTGCAATTTAATAGAACCTATCAATCATCTGTGTTTTAGCAATGTCCGTTAAGTGCCTTGCGCAAGGAAAATTGCTCTAAATGCTAAATTCATACATGGATCAAACTAGTCTGAATGCCGAATGTAATCTTTTTATCTGTTATGTTGATTGGAAATAAAGCCTAGATTTGGCGGGCGCAGCCGCTATATTTATTAAATTATATATTTTTTTTAATGACGTGTTTTAACGACTGTTCGTTTTGCCGTCTTTTCCCGTTCCTGTGTCGTGGTTATATTTGTTTGCCATTTTTAAAAACTGGGGCAAAAAATGAATAAACTAAACGTAGCCTGGCATTTCCACCCACAGGGACATAAATGAATTAATCATTCCACACTGTAATAGCTGCAGAAACTCCACTTTGAGCACGAGGTGTACAATACCCATAATAAAATGCTGACTGCTTAACCACACGGGTATAAACAAACACACTGTAAAGCTTCTGCAACTCGACTGTGGTAATGAGGTGTCTCATGTGAATTAGGGATTATCTCAATCAGTTTAAGCAGTATTCTTGAATCAATAATTTTAAAACGCTCTGAAATAAATGTAGCAAATCCGTGGTTTTGTCATTATTTAATTAAGCCGCGTGTTGACTTTATCAGTTATCACTACTTCCATGTAACCCCCCTTTTCACACGGTTGTAAAACTGTTGTCATTAATTTAGGCTCAAAAAACAAAAAGGGCATGGCAGTATGTGGGAAAACATCAGTTACTACTGGTTCCATGTGACTCTCTTCACACGGTTGTAAAACCGTTTTAACACGACCACAGGAACGTTTCCAGAACTTTCTTTTTTCCACATACTGCCATGACGTCTTTGTTTTTCGAGCTATTGCAATGCGTTGTATGATTCGCACGTTTCTTCAATTTAGTAGAACTCATTAATCCGCTAGGTCCAGGCAATGTCCGTTAAGTGACTTGTTCAAGGACACAACCGACTAGCTAGTGACCAATTTTAAACCTGCAACCCTCCGGTTGAAAAGGCGTCGCACTAAACCACCAGACTAATCGGTCGGACATAGATAAAAAAGTCTGGCTTTACCCCAGTAATGTTATAAATGAACCGACCACCCATACACTGAAATAGCTCTAGAACAGTGGTTCTTAAAATGGGGGCCGCGCACCCCTTGGGGGCATGAAAGCTTTTCAAGGGGGACGCGAGTATGACAGTGACATATTGAAAAAAAAACACCTCTAAATTACAGTCAAACCTCGTATTTCTCGTTAACACTAATCCAATA
>CH002372.1:493274-506612 GCA_000149265.1 Ciona savignyi
GGAACTTGGCAAAGTTGGTTTCTTGCATCCCTCGGCTCAAACGTCCATGCATGATCGATCAAGAAGATCATGTTGCTATCGGAAACCACCACCCCATCTTCATGGGTAACAACCGCTTTAAGTTTCCCCTCAGCCGAACTTTCTTCATCGATTGTTAGCGAGAAATAATCTCCAGCGTCGAATATCTATAAAGATACTATGAAAATAAAAAATAAACTTAACTATATACAATCTATTTAACACATCATAGGATATTCATGTTTATCCCCGTAAGTGGGAAAACCAAGGGGGTTAACACACGGCCAATCATCAGATCACCTCGCGCCCACCGTCAGGTTACCGGAGCTATTGAAGTGTTTTGTGTATGGTTCACATGTTCCTATAATTTGATAAAACCCATTATTCTGCTGACTTCATGCAATGTCCGTTAAGTGCCTTGCCAAAGGACACAACCGACTAAGTAGCGACCGTTTTCGAACATCTAACCTTTCGGTTAAAAGATGTCGCAATAAATCACCAGGCTTATCGGTCGGATCTGATGTACATTAGGTGGTATATTTTAAACTTGGTTTAAAAGAAGACTAATTTTTCTTAAAAACAATAATAATATTGTCTTAACTAATATACCGGCAGGACGGGGTATATCATGAGCGGTAAGAAATATTTTCGTCACTATCATGAGCGGGCCGGGGTTAAGAATATATCATGATATAACCCGATTCCTTCATAATACATCCTAAGTCCGTCCCGCTCATGTTAGTGACGAAAAAACACGTCCGTATTTTGTTACCTCTCTTTCCAATTTCCTGTGAAGTGCCCGAAACAAGTGTGGACTGACACCGCTACCCGCCAGCAATTCTTTATAAAGGTCACAGAAGTTTTCAAACGAAATCTTTTCAGCACAATCTCCAGACATAGCGGAAAGTTCCAATCAAAACACGTGGGAAAATAAAGTAAAGTTACTTAATGCGCTTTAGGGGACGTTTTCTAGGTGTTTCCCCATTTTCAAAACTGTTTTTACACAAAATTGTGATAAAATATGTTTTTTTAAATTACTTTAAACAAAAAATTTGAAAAATCATTTTATTAATAATTTATTTAACAAAAAATATTTTATATTAAAATAAATTATAAAGTAGGGTAAATAAAAAGGTAAATGAATATGATTGTTAACTACCGCTAATTGATAAATGTTATTTTAAAAGTGTTGCATTTTGGATTTTAACTTAATTTTAATTTTAATAATTTTAACTTGAGAAATTTTTATGTCACCTTTTTGGTTTTATTTTAATTAATACTTGTGCTCAAAAATGGTAAATGGAGCATTCCAAAATGTCTTTTCCACTGAAAAGACTGAACTAACATTACATTAACTTTGGGTTCGCCGGTCGATTGAAATTGATGAAAGGGTTGGGTCGGTTACGTTTTGTAAGTTTTCAGTTTGTTATTTATATTAGATGGTAAAAAGTAATCAAGATTTACTCGTATATATTGTAATTATTGAGGCTAGACATTTAGGCTTATTGTTACGACCCACAAAAGGTGGTAGGAGTGTGCAATATCGCTTTATACTGCGCAATATTTGGTATGTGCTGCAAAGGTGTTTACGTTTGTATAATTTGCCTTGATAAGACCATATCAAAAAAATTATTTGCCCTTTCAAGAAATTAAGGAAAGTTTCAATTAAAATTCACATAGGTCTTGTAGTTCTGCCAACCCGGTTGCAAATTAAGCATATTTAAATGTATATTTTAATTAAACTTATTCTTGTGTGTATTCAGTGAACATGACATTCTTTTTAGTCTAGAAATGGTATTTGCAATTTAAATACTATTTATATCTTAAATGCAACTGCTAAGGTATTTGTTATTTGAATGTTAGAAATACTGAAAGTTATGGAAATTCAATATTAATCCCTTACAAACCATTTAAATAGCGGTTTGTAATGGACTTTCATGTTTTATTTTCACCATGAAGTAGCCCAGTTTGTTTTTTTAATACTATAATATTTAATTTTCTGAACAGTTTTAATCCTAACATACATATCACCTCAATGATTCTTCAGGGATTGATATTGTAAAGTTGTTTATTATTTTACTATGTCATAAATTATATTCTTTAAACCATTTTTACAATCGCAGATTATTCATTATTTCTGTATTTTCATGTACATTTTCAGTAAATCTTGTTTTTGAGAGTTGTGGTTTAAGGACGATATGACTTCTCACCAGTAACCATGAATAAATCGTTTGACATAGGTTTTCTCATCTGCCAGGATACAAATGACAATCCATTAAAAATCATCTCTACTAGTGTTCTTATTTACCGAATAACTTGATTAAACTATACCGTATATACTTGCGGATAGGTCGCAATTTTTTTCCTTATATATTTTTTTTAATATAGGTTCGACCAATTTGCTCAACATAAGTGTAAATCGGCACCAAGGCTGAACAAATTAAAAGTTTTTGGCTATTGCAAGTTATATTATAAACCAAACCTATAGATTTTATGTTGCTGGGAAAGTCTTTATTTTCCAAAATTTTTTATTTATATATCTTATTAATTTATATATGTTGCTGTGTTTCAACTTCTGCACAATAGTTTAAAGTTGGTTCCTTGATTTAAAATGATCATAGTTATCGCTTTAACTTGGTTATTATGCAAATTCTATAATTACTTAGATTCCGAGACCAATTCCCATGTAGTAAATTGGGTTCTTGTGGAAATTAATTCAATGTGGATACATTGTTTTTCTTTGTAACTCATGTAACTAATAAGTAAAAAACTAAGTAGTCAATGCTGTAGTGTTCATAGTGAATATTATTATCTTTATAGTGTAGGTCTAGATCTATTTTCAATGTCCTTTTTATTGGATTATTGATTGAACTCAATAAATGGTTTATGATCAATAATTAGCCATATGGGCATATTATATTGATTTTATTTAAATAGCTGTATCTTATATTATCGGTCACACATATTTATTGGAAATATATTAGATTTGGACAAAGGAATCAGTATTTTAAAAAGGCAACATTAGACAATGTAAGCAGAGTCTCTTTCTCCTTTTTTTTGTTTTTTTCCAAACTTTTTATACTTTTTTGTTAATTTAAAAAATCGGATAAAGTAAAAGTGAAATTTAATCTTATTATAAAACAATATGGAATTTTATTATTAATTAGTTATACATACATTCCGAAACAAACCAAACTTAAAAACTGTAATTTTAAATTTATGTTGCTGCATTTTTTACCATCACTATGTTGTCTGTTTTGCACATCCTGACAGCGTTATGTTATGTTGTTTTATCAATTACTAGAATACCGGTGCCTTGTTGTTTCATCAAACTTCTGTTTATTTACGAGTCGAGCATTCTTGCGACTATTGCACTAGGTTTGAATGACATGGTAGAATCATGTTGTGAGGAAATTAATATAGGTTGATGGTGTTCGGTCTGTACTAGCAGTGTTGTTTATCAACAGAATCACAGCATCCGTGCTATGTGAACACTTGCGGTCAAATGCTTACATTTACTATTAAAAAACTTTTAAATTGCGCTTTTTTAAAATAATATGTACAAATGACTGAAAAGAACGTAGTGAGACCAAAACTGCTACTTTTGTTTGATAAAATCCGCCACAAAGTTAATGCAAGCAAAAAAAGAAACAACCCACCAATTGTTTTGTTACCTAACCAAAATCAACTTTCAAACATATTTAGTCTAAGGTACAAATTTATTAGATTTTCCATCTTTTTGTCTGGGAAATTTCAGGTTCAATTAGACACAAATTTTAACGATAAAAAGAAATGATTTATCTTTTAAATGCCAGCATTGATTTTCAACTATTCGAATGGAGAAAGCTAAATAATTAATATCAATTAACTGAAATTTCTTTTGTTTCAACTGTGTTTCTGAGTCTAGGTGGTACTCTGTGTATGCCTATAACACATCCAAAGACCTGAATCTTCTTAAGTATTTTAAAAAGGATAAAAGCAGAATGTGGGGAGGGAAGTTTTTTTGCAATATTAACAATAATTAATGCCAAAAATCATAATCACAATCAACTTAATGGTATTTCTTGTCAGAAACAAAGATAAATAGCAGGTTAGACTAAAAGGTTATTATAATAACCAAAGCCTGCAAACCAATTTTTTTTATCTACAATTAATTTTTCCATAAATAACATTCAAGCTTCAAATACAGCAGTTTCGTAGACAAACTAGATTCCAATGTTCAATTGATTGTTTAGTTGTGTTGCCTTATTTTCGCTTATGCAAGCTTCGCCCTCTTAAATTAAATTTAGTTAAGTCGCCTTTGGCCCACTAATAGAGAGTGTGTATTGTCACAGAGCATTGTTTGAACAGTTGGTGCACTTACTGGAACAGAACTAGGTCATCAAAATTTACAGCCAAGCTCTGTCTCATGGGAAAAGTAGAATCTCTACTTGGGAGAGTAAAAGGCCATTTACTAATTACATGTTCCTTTTTTTCCTGTAAGGAGCAGTCTGAATTGCAGTGAAAGCTGTTATCCAAGTGAAGCGATCAATATCGACCACTCTGGTCAAGTAAGACGCGCACCTATTGCATGCCACGGCCAAATCTATTAAATTTTGAACTTAGTATGCATTTGATTGCAGTAATCGAACTTTTGACACAAAAAGGTTAATTTGGTTTAAAAAATAGGTTTTTGCCTTATTAAAGTTAGCATCTAGGCTATATATACACCAACAACCATGTTATATCCCAAAAAAGAACATGGTGAGACCAAAACTGCTACTTTTGTTTGGCAAAATCTGTCACAAAATTAATGCAAGCAAAAAATGTTTTGGTATTGATGTTTTGTAATAGTATTTTTTATATCTAGTTTTCATTCAAAATAACTATACACTTGCATCAATTATCCTTTGCAATTACAAGTATTAAAAATGTTTGGTTTAAGCATACAAGCTTTCAGGAAAATCGCTGTGTTTTTCATTATGTTTCAACATCTTAACAATGGGTATTAAATTCTTTGCTCTTTTACGACCACATTAGCCTGCTTAACAGATTAGTTACAGATCAATAGACTTGTGGTTAGCTGGTGGTTCAATTGCAGAAAGATTCATGTACAACTTACCAGTGTTTTACTGGTTTTAAGTTTTATTTTTTTAAAGAATGTACAAAAAAGCAATTCTTACTTAGTCTTTTCTGCAAGATTTCAGATAGAAAGAAAAAAATGCAATAATTTGGATAGAAAGAAAAGGGACTGTTGTTAAGTAAAAAACATTTAATGTATTGCCATGAAAACCAGGGTAAAGCAAAACCGCAATAAATTTAAACACGGCACAAATAAAGTAATAATGTGAAATAATTTATCTAAACGAATGTTGTATGGTAAAGGACTGAATAAAACTTAAGTTTCGATACCGATATCATTTCAAATAACTATATAAGACCTTAAATTCGCACGGACAATTACATTGATATTAGTGACCAAATGATGAATACAATTGTTAATCAATATAAAATCGTTTTATTTAATAATCAATAAGGTAGGAATGCGTTACGCTTGAGCAATAGTCTAAAGGACAGCTTTTATAATACGACCACTAAGTCACTATTTAGGATGAAGGGGGAATAAACTCGTGTGACACCCGGTATTTAAACAGACTGTGTCTCCATAATACAGTGGTTCATTGAAATTAAAGATAGAGGAAACTATCACATGATCTAGTAGTGGATGTAAATACTATGTATCAGGCTTATTTACAGGTTATATTTATATTTATTATAGATAAGAGTTTAATAGGCCATATTTTGTATGTTTTAAATGTTAATCCCGTTTGGTGGTATGGTGAGTTTTAATCAGGATAAAAGCTTTGTTAGGAGTCAACCAATTTGCACAGGTGTTACTATCCAAAGCCATTATTGATTTATAGTAGTTTATTGTTTTTCCATCTCTAACAGTGGTGTCAGTCTGTGATACTATGACACCGGTAATTCTGTATATATGTAGGAGTTACTGTTAGAACATGTGATCGCGTAAGCTGTCTCCCTGTAATGAGACTCTTCTTTAAATAGTAGCTGTATATAGGCGCTCGTGCGCTCTGCTTGTGTGTGCGCACGAGCGCACGCTACTATGACATCACAGATCTCTGTATGCGGTGTAAATATTAGTGTTACGGGTGGCGATGGTTTCAAAATGGGATATTCCAGTATAATAGATGGCAATAATTACCTTTGTTAAGGTGTTTTCGAGCTATTGTGTTTGAATAATTAGAATAAGCTGAGAAAGTTAAGATACAATAAGAAATATGATATATGGTATAGTGGTTAAGTTTTAAGTCGCCAGCTGATCGATGTTATTATGTTTATATGTAATATAGCATATTGCCTGTTTGTAGATATATAGACAGCCTACGTGCACAGTATACAGAAGTAAATTATGTGTAAAACACTGCAGAACCAGGCAGTTTGGTGGATATGTTATACACTTTGTGTAATATCACTAAACTTGCATTTTTGTCCTCTGGCATTCATGAAATAAACAACAGATCATTATGATACATAAGTGTTGAATGGTACTAAGCTAACATTGTAGTTGCTGCATTAGACCTATTATAATTACGATCTAAACAAAGACAGTACAAAAATTATGGGTGTTACAGTACAATGAAAATATGTTAATAGTGAAGAAATTGACAAGGTACCAGTAGTGAATAAGTTAAAAGCCTCTAACATATGGTTGATGGCAAGAAGTCAGTTCTAGCAGAGCACCTGAATTATTTATTGGATGATTTTTGTTGCGTATTTTCTTACAAGCTTGGGAGTTAGTACCATGCCAAGATGCTCCTTGATTAAAGATTATGATTTTAGATCATGTAAGTGTATCATGCAGTTAGTGTAGTACAGTTTAGCACCTTTTGGTGGGATTTAAAAATAAGGCTTAAGAAACGCAAATAAAGGTGTCAAAAATGCCGCAAATTCCAGGAAATCACCATGTGTATAGGAAGTATAAGTGCTGTGCAATGGAGCTGAATTGTGATGTTATGCAGTAGGGCTGTGTTTACTTCCTTTTAGTGTGAGTAAGTTTAGACAAACAGTTGCTGTAACATTAATATCTTAATATCTTGTTGCTGTTCAGTTTATTTTTTCCACCATAAAAGTACACAGTACCCTCTATAACAAAAAATGGAAATAAGGAAAACATTAATATAGATGGTACATAAATATAGATGGTACATTTGCATTCAAAGTGCACCATATGATTCTTAAAGTATGGTTTACGTATTTTGCTTTGTGTGTCATCATAAGGTAGACATTTTAATTGCAAAAGCATATGTGTCTTGTGGTCATTTTTTTGTAATAGATTATATTAAGTAGCTTATTCACATATATTCTCAATGTCCAGAGACTGTTACAATGAAGAATACAGACACTTCTCAGGGATAAATACCACTGTAGCTTGTTGCTTTCCTGTGATGATTCATATTCTCTTTGTGACCACAACCACAAAGTAAAATTTGGAAATAAATTAAAACGCAGTCATTTACATTGGGTTCTTCCTTTGTATAGCATTATACTGTCACAATTTTATTTTATTCCTTTTCCATCTGTCCAATTAAACAGTCACAAATGTGATTTAATCGTGTGTTACATTTTACCGATTTAAGATTACATTATACAAAAATGAATTTATACATTTGTGTGATATAGGGAAGCATGTAAACTCAATTACAATTGGCATTTTGGACATAAGGTATGCTATATTCTGTAATATAAGCAATACGATGATAAAAACTGTTTTTTTGACTAATTGTCAATCCTTTTTTGTATTTTTATTAGACATTAACTCTTTTGTCCATAATATTTCTATGTTTTTTACATGCCAAGTTTCGGACCCATAAGTCATCAAGACCGTTTTCTGTATAGTCTGTATATGTATCGGTCACATTAACCATTCGGCCACACGATCGTGCCTATGTTTAAAGATGTTGTTTCTGCATTTCTCGACTTTGTTTATTGCTCCATATTGTTTATATTTTAAATGTTGTTTATGTTGGTGTTTGCTTCCCTCTCCCATGCTTTACATACAGAGGACGACACACAAAGTGCATGCTGCGTTAATAGTTGATTACGAGCAGGAAGTGGGTAAGTGGCGCGACGGACGCCTGAATCATTTGATCCACTGTTTACTTCTCGTTATTGTTCAATTATCTTTGTATCTTCTTGTCATTAATTATCTCTGCAGTGAAAGTATGATTGTAGTGTCTACACTGCACAAACAAAATGTCCATGACTGTCTCCTTAGTAATGGTTCTATTCTACCTACCACCACCTTTTCCAGCGGTGAATATGTACATTAAAAACAATAGGTAGAAAAACAAAAAAAGCAATATAGTAATATGAGCTAGTGATGTTTCTTATTTATATCTTCTAAATGTCCGTAGTTTTAATTGTCAATGCTGTAGAGTGGGTTACTAATTGGTATAAATTTTAATCATTTGCCGTTTCTGCCCTATAATTAGTGCCGCTTTAATTAGGATGCAATACATATTATTATTTGAAGAAATCAATTCAATTCCAACCCATGTGATACATTTTACAGTTTTTTTCCGCATTTTTATCTATCACTTTCTTTTTTGTATCATGGTCAAATGACTAAAAACTCAAAAAAGTTAGTTTAGTCGTGTTGCGTACTTAATTTTAATGCGGTAAGAAACCCAATGGCAGTTTTACAATTTTCATCAGTATCGACATCTGCCAAACTTGGGAAGCTTTACTCTGCTAAAAAGACGTCAAGAGGTGTCATATTGATTGAATCTTGATGAACCTTACTTGTAGCAACAATTGGGTTGCGATCTTTCTCGTGCAAAGAACAGTTACAAATGTAGTTTAGTATATTTTCTACTCTCCGTATAGTTTAAATTATGTAACACTTTCAAAGTTTATAGGAACCGGTATCTTTGAAATTGGTATCTGTTGTGTTCTTCGTATTTATTAATACACAACATATAAATAAAACGTAATAATAAACAGCGTACTCGTATCGTAATCGTAAATGTAGTCGTATTCGTAGTTATAATCGTAGTTGTAGTCGTAATCGTATTCGTAATTGTAAATCGTAATTATGGAATGACCTTGTGCTTCTTTAGCACGTTTTAGTCTTCGGTGGGGAACCCCCGTTACGTGGTGGCGCTATATTCATTTACTCTTATTGGGGTACTCAAAGGATGTAACACCTCCCCACTTAAATTGAAAATACACAAGATGCAACACATTATTAACAGTATGATAATAAATATAAATAAACAATGAAACTCAAATGCATTAGAAATCAAAAGGTATGTAAGTAAATAAGCAACAATTAAAACGGCAGTAATTCCTGTAATTGGTAATGTTGAACTACACAGTGAAATAATAAACCAGTGTTGTAAACACAATGATGTATTGGTGTATTGGTTTGTAATGCAATGTAATTAACAATTGTATGGTATTTTTGGTTTTCGCGTGCGGGTAGAATGTCGCGGTTGTGTAATTGGTGTATTAACCATCTCAGTTTCACACTGGGTTGACTTCTCAGGGACATCTGTAGGTTTGCCCTGGTCAATTAAAGTTGCCTCATGTTGATCATCATCGTCCTCCGAAAACCTTCGGCACAGCTGATCTATATGTCGTCTCCATACAACTCCACTTCTTATTTTTACGTTCACACTTCTTGGACCCAGGACTTTAACTACGACTCCTGGAACCCACTTTGGTCGGTGTGCTGAGTGCTGTCCGTAGTGCAGTGCGTAGCACTTGGTACCTGGTTGAAATGGTGTTGAATTCTGTAAGGCTCTCTGGGTAGTTTGTATTGGCTTTCCTAGGGACAGGTGCGCCGGCGAAGGTAACAGAATGTCAATTTTCGTACGTATTTGACGCCCCATAAGCAGTTCACAAGGTGAAAGGCCACTGGGTAATGGTGTTCGCCGGTATTGCATTAAAAACTGTTGTAATGCCTCCCTGGGTGGTAATTGAGATTTCTTTAATGCCTGTTTGAAAGATTGTACTAGGCGTTCGGCTGCCCCATTCGTAGCCGGATGATAAGGTGCCCCAGAAAGATTAATGATACCCCTCTCTCGACACCATTGCTGGAATTCGTCTGATTTAAAAGACGTAGCATTGTCTGTAACAATAGTGTGAGGGTATCCGAAGTGAGCGAAGTCTTGTTCTAGTAATGTTGTGGTGGCTTTCGAAGATACAGATGTAGTTGGATGTACTATAGGATACTTCGAATATGCATCAACTATAACCAACCAATCACTGCCCATGAAATTGATAGCATGATCAATGTGTATTCTGCTCCAGGGTTTTTCCGGAAGCATCCATGGGTGAGGAATAGCCAATTGTGGTTTATTTTGATGTTCGCCACAGGCGGTGCATGAGCGAACAGCATCCACAATATCTGTGTCAATCCTTGGCCAGTACACTGCTGTTCGAGCCAATTGTTTCATTCGTTGCATTCCGAAATGCCCCAGATGAAGTAACTGCATTACTTGTTTACGTAAACTTGTAGGGATTACCACTCTCGTCCCATACAGTAAAACTCCGCTTGTAGTAGATAGATAATCAGTGATTTTTTCATAATCACTTACCTGGGCACTTGATTTGCTGCCCGGTCGTGGCCAACCTTCTCGAGTATATCTCATTACCTCTGAGATTACTGGATCTTTTGTGGACTCTTTTGCCAACACTCCTGGATTGGTTGCCTGTAATTGCAAGCTTAGCGTATTAATGGTATTTACCACATGTACATCGTCTTCCTCCTCCTCTCTATCGAAGACTGGGTCTGAGCCAGTTGGGAGTCGACATAACGCGTCAGCATTGCCATGTTCTGAGGTTCTTCTGTATTCTATGGTGTCTTTTTGAAAGTCTTTTAAACATCCTAGTTCCTCTTTGAACAAACTACCAAATTCTTTACATAATTGATCACAAGATTGTTGTAAAGATGAATATGAGTGTACCGTATGTAATGTATTACATGGAGATTTATTGTTTAAATTCATGAGGTTATCTATTGATAGTTGTAGCTTTGAAATGCCATCGCGGCCAAGTAAGTTTAAATCAGGTATTTCTGTCACGACAAATTTCATACCTGTAGCTGTATTGAAGTTGTTCTTGCCCGATGTATTGATTTTGGTCGATTTCGAAGTATAAAGTCCAAGCACTGGAAGTCTGTGATGTGATGCAGATTCGTATCTATCTGTACACGGATGTAGTCTTGGTTTACCCAGAAATTCCCATCGGTCTTTCGATAGAAAATTTTCTCCTGCTCCGGTGTCTACTTCAAAATTGTATGAATTTCCCTCGAGTGTGATAACTTGCTGTAGTCGAGGTGATGAATTTACTGCTTTAACAGTACTTAATGTTCTTGATGTAGTTATTGTTTTCACTAATCGTCCATACTTCTTTTTTAGGCATGCTGATTCAATATGACCTTTGATGTTACAATGTCTGCATGTTGTACTTAAATGTCTTCAGTCAGCTGGTTTGTGTCCTGCTGTGCCACATCGAATACACTGTCCCTGGTAAAATTGCTGTTTTACCAATGGTTTCCTTTGGTAATGTATGTTTGAAGTTTCCGGTTGTCTTGTTCTGTGAGTTGTTTCTATTGCAACTTTTTGAACCGGGTACCGGTATGACGAAAATTCTGGTTGTTTGGTTTGTGCAGTTTCTTTTGCTACTTTTGCTGCTTCTTCCACTTCTTGGGCTATGTTGATTGCTTTTGCAAAAGTTAGTTTGTCGTCATCAATTTTGAAAAGTGCTTTTAGTATAGCTTCATTTTTTACTGAGCATATAAATTTTGTTCGAAGAGCTTCGTCTAGTGGATCTTTTATTGATGAAAAATCACAGGTTATTGCTGCTTGCCTTATTCTTGCAGATAGTTGTTGTATTGTTTCACCTGGTTTTCTTTCCATGTTACTCCAAAAGTGTGAATCGTTCTCGTATTATAAACTTTTTTGGGTGGAAATGTTCTTTCAAAAATTCACAAATTTTGTCGAATGAAAGCTCGTTGATTTCTATCGGTGGTTTCTGCTGTATTGCCATATTTTGCACCAGTTTATAAATTGTTGTTGTTTGATTTGTTAAAAAAATTTGAGGAATTTTATGATAACTTACTGAGTGTGCTGTAATAAAAGTGTTGAATCTGGAGAGATAATCTGTCCATAACTCTGCTGTTGAATCGAATGGTTGAAATTTTGGAATTGAATTGCTTGTAGTTTGTATTTCTCTCTTTTCTGCTTGTTGCACCATTTGTTGAATTGTTTCCATGAACGTTTTTGCTTGATTATCCATCTGTATTCTTTGTAACTCCATTTGTTGAGTCTGTGTTTCCATTTGTTCCTTCAGTAGTTGTATTATTTCTTTTGACATTCGAAATTTTTATCCTCGTCGCCAATCTGTTGTGTTCTTCGTATTTATTAATACACAACATATAAATAAAACGTAATAATAAACAGCGTACTCGTATCGTAATCGTAAATGTAGTCGTATTCGTAGTTATAATCGTAGTTGTAGTCGTAATCGTATTCGTAATTGTAAATCGTAATTATGGAATGACCTTGTGCTTCTTTAGCACGTTTTAGTCTTCGGTGGGGAACCCCCGTTACGTGGTGGCGCTATATTCATTTACTCTTATTGGGGTACTCAAAGGATGTAACAGTATCTCATTTTTAATTAATAGCAGTGTTAAGCGATGCTTATAATAATGTAGTTGCATATTGAAATTACTTTCAGAGTCATTTGTTAAAACATTAGGATAATAGCCACATCACTACCTTGCCCTCTAGTCTCTACATTCCAGTGTTAGATAATCTAAAAAAAGCTTTCAAATGTGTAGAATTTGTGCTTTGACGCTGTTCAACATTGTAGATTCTTGTGTAGGCTTAATGTAGATGAAATCCTCAAGATCTACACACATATATACAAATATATACATATATATCTATGTGTGTTAGTGTGTGTGTGTGTTAGGTAATCAGAATTGCACTATATCACTAACGAACCCCATGCTTTACAGAGTTAGGTCTCTTTATTTATTCATAGTTTCCAAACAGCAATAAACAATGTTGTGTTGACAACCGTTGGCTTGCCGGAGATATTGGATTGCACAAGATACTTGTGAATAAGAGTGAACATAAGAAAGAAACTTCAAAATGAGGGACCGATTCGAGGAGCTAAAAAATGTGAGTTTTTATTTTTGAAATACTTGTTTAGTTTTTTTGCACTGATAGACCTAATCAATAATCATAAAATCGACAAGTGTTACATTACATTAATATGGGCGGATCCACGGTAGCCACCGGGACCAAG
>CH002372.1:512747-542819 GCA_000149265.1 Ciona savignyi
GTAAAGAAGTTACAGTTAGTCGAATATTTAGTTTATATCAGTCAATAACGTCGAAGTTAGGAAGCTAGCATAGCACCAGTATTTAGCTAGACATTTTAAGTTAGGAACTTGAAGAAATTGAACCTGTCATTACCCTTTCTCCTTAACCCATATTTACAATTTTCAAAGGTACTTTTTATATCCCTATATTTATATTTGTTTGTATTTGCCTAGGTTACTAATACTGGACCTTATATCAATTATTTTTTATACACAAAGTAATCAGTGCTTAGTAAAGGGAAGCTTTTATCTAGGTTGATTTGTGAACAAAATATAAGTAAATATCAAAAGCTAAGCTGTTGTAAAAAGATAAATTCAACCCAATCTAATTGGGATAGCCTTAAATTTCACATGGTCAGCCTTTGAACATGAATTAAATCCTTTTCTTTTCCTTCCCAGAAAAAGATAATCATCGGAGTAATTTTGCTTATCGTGATAGCGGTAATTGCAATCATTATTGGCGTTACGGTTCCGAAAGGGTAAGGATCGATCCAACGATAACTGGAAGTCCGCCAGAACTGTAGACCAAAAGTGCCAACCATGCGCTCTGCAGTAACTATAAGACATTTCCAAGTCGAGCACTTTCACATGCACCTTTCCAGTTTTACTTCAAAATGTTCCATTTTATCCCCTGCGTTCGCGCCTGTGCTGAAAAAGTTTGATGTCCGATTTCTGTTAAATCTCCCCAAAGTCAATTTCGGTTTTCGGTAATTATCTTCAGTGATTACTGACTTGCAATGCTATCTTATAACGGATGCATCCAGCATTTAATGAAGCAAGTTTGGGAAATGTGCAAGTCCTTAAAAATGCAAAGTGATTTTTTAACTTTTCCGCTTAAGATTTTATTTTTGTTATTTTAATAATGTTACTGTAACCCGAGTGAAATCAATAGACGTCATTACATTTTATGAACCTACTGATATTAAATCCTGCAAATTAGCTAATCCGCTAGATCACCTATTGATTTTTCCTGATGTTTTATTACCCAAATGCACAAAGCTGGCAAATGAATGGATTAGGACCAGTATCTGCTCAATACAGGGTTGATCTAAATCTGTGATGGCCATTTTACTAATTTTGTGGTGTGAGATCCGCTAATGGTAATAGTGACATAACAAACCTGACATTGAGAGATTGGCACATGATAAGAAATCAATTACATAAGTTTTTTGTCCCGACATGTAAACAGATTGCTCTAGCAATAAACCCCACTGATATATTTTAATCGACAAAACAACTCCCAACCACAGGGCCTGGTCCTAATTCTAAGTTTTTGTTTCAATTTTTAACAACTTCACAATTTTGTCTCGTGTATGAGGTCATAATTGTTTAAACAGAAGCAGCCTGTGCATACCTCACTCCCCTTTTAATTTATATGATTTCTATTCATTCTACAAGCTCGTTGCTGGTCTTGATATGAGATCATAGATGAATATGTCGCAATGTTGTATGAAAGTATTAAAATGTTTCAAAGTGAATTCAGTTCTGTTTTTTCCGCTCATTAAAACTCTGCTGATCAAATGAGTTTTGGACATTTATTGGACAGTTTAAAGTGCTTCTCATTTGCCAAGTCATACAAAAAAAGTTGCATATTTAAACTTGATTGAAAATTAGCCCATTTAAACTTAATAAAAATTAGCCTATTTAAACCCTTTTAAGAAGAAGCCTATTTAAACTTATTACCAAGACTTAAAAAGTAGCATATTTAAATTTACTAAAATTGTTGATAATAATAAAAATGAACAATCTGAACAATAAAAACAAAATAATGTAGCTTACAATAAGGTCAACATTTTAAATTTACACAATAAAAATAAAAATCCAATGTTTAGATTATATTTAATATTTAATTTAGGATTACAGTGGGGTCTGATTTTCCACACGGTAACATTTCTCGCAGCTCGTCTATGAGCATGAGGTGTTTTCGTGTGATCATAAGAAAGCTAATTTACACATGATTTTTGTTTTAATCATGCGTGTGTTTGTGGATATTTAATTCAGTTTTCTATGTGTCCCTTGAACAAATTAAGATTGCTTTAATTAAACCTTTTTTGCATTTGTTGTTATTTTGTATTCGATCTTTTGTTTTCGTTTATTTTTCTTCCATTTTTTAGTTAAAAATGATTTTGTTGTTTAATTCTATGTTTTTAATCAATTTAGATGTTTTGTTTCTTATGATTTCTTTATCTGTGATGTCATTAGCTGCGGAGTTGATAAAAATGTTTAATTTTAAGTTTAAATGATAAAATATTGACCTTTTTCCTTAAAATTAATATTTGATATTTTGCCTTCTTCATAGGTTTTTAAAACCTATGTTTTTTTTAAATGATGTTGTTTTTTAAAAATTTGGAAACAAAAGTTTAATTTATTTGTCTTGTTTTTATGTTTGTTTGTTGGTTTAATTTAGTTTTTTATTCGAATAATTGATTGCCTATGCATATTTGGCATTAAACTATTCAAATCTTGAATATAAATTTAATATTTATTTGGTAAAATAGCGAAATGCTTTTTTAATTTAAAAAATTTTATGTGATAAAATAGCCTGTTTTCTTAAAATAAATTGACAATATTTACTTTGGAATATTTTTTATATATATATTTTTTTTGTTAAAATAAGGTAATATAATTAATATTTTTATTATCTATTTAAAATTTCTGTATCTTGTACAGATAACTTAAATTTTGCCCACACTCCATAGTGAGTACATATTATGCTGTATCTTATTTCATGATAGTTAAAAACCACCTTTAAAAAACGACAAGAAAATTAAAAAAAATTTAAATTGGTTTGAAAACGGTAGTTGTAACAATTTAAATATTTTTCTTGCAGAAGAAATGGTTGTTATTACTGTGCTGTATTTCAATGTTGGTTTTACTTGTAATCTCCATCGTTCTTGGAGTTGTCTTATCTTGAGTTTCCTGCTGTAACCACTGCTTTTGTGCCTTTACTTCTGAGGTTTAATTTCAATAACAAGGTGAATGTCAACACTATGGAATAGATATTTATAAAAAAATATGACGCGATTAAAATCCCTCATTTAAATACATCAATTAAAATGAACATTTTTGTTATGCGGTTGAAACCACAATATATGGTTTAAATGCTCTCATTTTAATCTAATTGTCTAAAAATTTAGCTTTTTAAGTCTGTTTGCAGTGAACTAAAATCGAAAAACTACAGTCAAATCTTGTTACTTGCCACCCATTGGGACCAAATGACATAATAACAAAAGTGACATAGTAACAACAGTTTGTAAAATAACTACTGTATACTTTACTGTTCTGTAAAAGTGTTATAAAAGTGACAGTGACATAGTAACAAGATTTGACTGTAAGTTCCTTTTTTGTATCATCCAATCTCACCACTCTTCAACATGCAGTTGCCTTAATTAAACTAAATCACATTATTCCTTGACCCAGAAATGATTTTGTTCTTATCTTTAGCACTCTGCTGAGATTGTTTATATTGTAAAAAACTGTAATTTTTTACTTAACATTACTTCAAAACTAAGTTTACTTCATAAAAAAGTGGCAATTTTTAAATTTTTGTTTTGAAATGTAACGTTTAAGCGTGATGCTTTATTCTTTTGCTATTTTTTTATTAATTGCATGTAAACTGCAAAAAAAATCGGAATGTCATATTATGAAATTTTGTGAAGTAATAATTGAAGTGAACACGGATTAGTGTTAAAATCTGTAGAAGATTCAAGAAGAAATTTCAGACATTATTTGATAATAGACACAATATTTAGCACTTTTAAAGAAAATTAATGGAAAAATTTTGCCTAAGAGAGAAGAAAGTTTAATTTTCTGATGTATTCAGTAAAAATAGATTAATAATAGATTTCTCAAGATGAACAGCTGTACGTGGAATTTGGTATAGAGGTTTATAGATTTAATGGCTTGTAATTTTTAGGTTTAAAAGAACTAACTTACTAAACCGTGTGTGTATACAATAGAAAAATATATCTCAAAGTACCTTGGAATGTATGTGTAATAAATAACTTATCAAAAATGAATAATACCACTAAAATGACAATTTTAAATTACTAAAATGACAGTTTATTGTGATGTTATTTATCGATGCATTCTTAATTCTATTGATTGAATATTGTGGATTGAACATTGTATTGAAATATATTGTATGAATATTAAAAAATTGCAAATAAATATAATAAGAAATTAATCAATTTGACTAATTTAAGGAAACTGATTATTGTAACTCCGAAATATGTGCCATATAAACTTGGCTCTTAGTTTTGAAGATTCGGGAAGGGGTAAAAAAAAGTTTTGCAAAAAAACATAAAATGTAATGGCTCTCGTTCGACAAAACAAACCAAACTAGATAAAAAAATATAAATCAGGCTTTAGATAAAAAATATAAATCCAACTGCAAAAAAAAAAAAAATATTAAATCGAGTGTCTCCTTGGCAAAACAAGTAAAGTTGGAATCACCAATTGTAAGAACCAACAGCAAAGCTGGAAATATGAAGTTTTCTTGTTGATTGTTGTGTTGCATGCCATGCACAAGGTTTGTTGCATGTTGTTCTATATTTGTTTATTCTGTATTGAATGTTTGTTTATAATGGATGGTTGGATGCAAATGTTGTATTCCAACCGGCTATAGGATGGGATATTCAGGTTTATCCCTGTGAATGTGAAAACCAAGGGGGTTAACACACGGGCAATCATCAGATCACCTCGCGCCCACTGTCGGGTTACCGGAGATATTGCAGAGTGTTGTAAATGATAGACCTGTTTCTTTAATTTGGTAGAACCCACTAATCCGCTGGGTTCAGGCAATGTCAGTAAAGTTCTTTGCCCAAGAACACAACTGACTAGCAAGCGCACCAGTTTCGAACCTGCAACTTTTCGATTGAAAGGCGGCGAAAACTTAACCACCAGACTAATCTGTAGGGTTCATGTATTTCTTTATTTAAGGGTTCTATGTGTATAATGATTTTATCCCAAACCCAAGGAATCAATTTAAATACTTGATACCCTATCTATCTTATTTGCGTCAATTACCCATTTCTATCTTTAAAAACATTTTTTAACACAAATTAATAAAATCACAATTTCCACTTGCAGAAGAAGATTTGTATGATTGTTTGTTGCGTCATACTGCTCATTATTATCATCTCGATCATCCTTGGAAACGTACCGATGTAACCCCTGTGATGTCATAACTGCATGCATGGCCGCACAAGATAATAGAAGATTATTGAAAAGGATATTTCTCCTAATTCGTTTAGTAAAATACATCAATGTATTGATTGATTTTAAAATGCAATTACACTATCGACGTATAGTTTTTTTTCCAAATATTTCTTCAAATTTATATTTAGTGGTTGTTATTAGATTTTTAAGTGGATTTTAGAAAATATACAACATAATTATAGGTAAGCATTACAATAATTATTGTATTCTTACAATTACAAAATGTCCAAGCAAAAAGCGTTTTAAGTGGATTTTGGAAAATATATTCTGAAGAAACATTTGATTGTAAAGAATATGTCATTCAATTTATTAATATAAAGTGTATTAATAATTATTTAGTAAATAATTTTATTTATTAACATAAAAATATTAAGCTTTTAAAAATACAATGCTTGGACAATATACTAAAAATTTGAAATTTTACTTCATATTTTACGTTAATAATATATCTTCATGAATTCGAATGTTATTAACTTGTGTTTTAGAAAATTTGTCATTCCTGAAATCAAATGAAATTAGCATTCATATTTTAACATTTTAATGCTCAGTCCTATTAATTGGTTTTGTTTGGACTATCTAATAATTTTGTTCGAACTAAAGATTAAAATTTAAATATTTTTAATTTTAAAAATATTTTTATAATTTAAATTAAAGAGTACTTTTAGGTACTGGTCTTGGGTGTTCCATTAAATTTGAAAAGTCAAAATTTTTATTGTCGTAAAACTCACATTAGTCAAACCATTAATTAATTTTAATAACATGGTTAACTCAAGCAATTTAGTTTTTTCTATTTTTTTGTTCCTGGAACCCACTAATTATTTTGTGAACAAATAATATATAATATACAATTTTTTCAGTCTCCAGTTGGCGCTATAGAGTCACTACAATTATATCCAAAAAAAAACTTGGTTTAGAAATAAGTTTTTGATTTAAAAAAAATAACATTTTTTTTCATTAAAAATTAGTTTAAATTGAAATTCCATTAAATTTTACTTTTAATGTAAAATAACATCAAAATAACACCTGGATTTAAATGTCAGAATAACACCTGCGATTTCTTCTTAAAGACCCTCCCAAAGCATACATACGTATTTTAAATTATTTGACAGCAAATATTTATTTTAATAATTTTGGGGGGTTGAGATTTTGTGGGTTTTGAAATGTTTCAATGCAAGTGACGTAAAAAAATTTTTTTAGGAGTTAGTGTCGATTAGAAATATGACCGTCGATGTATTTGTATATCTGTAATATTTTTCACTTTTATAGACGTCGCCAACCTAAAGCTTACTTTGTGTATTGAAAAAACTATTGAAAATTTTCTTCAAAGAATTTTCTTTTCTTTAAAGACAAACTTTTAATGAGAATTTAATCTTTACATTTCCCCCTATGTGACATCATAATGGTTAGTGTGACGCAAAAGCTTTGTTTGTTCTCATTGTCTTGCTGTCTTTCAATTGTGATGAAATAACGCACGCACTATTGCATAATAATCAAATATGCTAATAAAATTATTACATCAATTTTGACATTTTTTTATAAGCTGTTTGGATTAGTTTTAGTGTATTTTTTTTGCCCCAGTATTTAAAAAATGGCAAACAAATCAAATCACGACGCACAAACAGGAAAAGACGGCAAAACGAACAGTCGTTAAGACAAGTTATTAATAAAAAGGTATATTTAAATAAATATATCGAATGTGGCCGCCAAACCTCAGCGAAGTTTTGGTATAATTAAACGTGGCCGCTAAACCCTCTAGAAATATACATCTTCTATAATGTTCATATTTGACAATGTTAGTTTAAGTTAGTAAAATAAACACAATATGTGATTTACTTCGAAAACAACCTAGCTATTAAACGAACACCTAATTTGTAGTCATTACGGCCATGCTTCTGTTGCCATTTTCATTAAAATTTAAAATAATTTTCGTACATTGAGCTTATTTAAAGATAATTGAGTTTTATTGAAAATAGATTAGATTGAAAAAAATCCATATTATGAGAAATTAACTAAAAAGTTTATCTTTCATTTAAAATAACAGAAGAGGTGATCTTTCGTGTAAATTAAACGAAAAGTTGATAATACTGAAGTGTTTAATGTGAAATTCCTAACCAATTAAATGGGCTATTATAAAAAAAACTAAACCAATAATTGATAAGTCTGTTAACCTTTCCCTAAAAGTTCAAAAACCAAAGAGCTTTATGAGAATTTTGTGATAATATTGACACATTACTGTTAGCCGTCATACATACGTATTAGAATTGGGCGATTTATTATAATAAGCTTCAAAGAGAAAATGCCAATAGATTAAAAGGGTTACCACTGAAAACCACACTTCAGGCCTCACCCTTTATTTTGTGAAGTAAAACAGAATGTTTAACTTCTGGAGTTTTTATTTTTAGATGACTGTAGCAACCATCAAAAAAGTTTAAGAAAAGTAAAATTTTAAACTGGGTTAAAATTTATTAAAAGCAAAATTTGATAAAAATAGGATGGAACGTCGCATTAAAAGCTAAAAATCAAGAATTTCCCAATATTTTTTACACAAACATGTTTATTTTTATCTCAACTTGGCATAGTAAAATTGTTTTACCTAATATACTTAATTAAATCATTTAAAAAATCTTAGCGTATAGAAGAAACAATGTATTTAAAAATCTTAAGCGTATAGAAGAATCAAAGTATTTAAAAATCCCAAGCGTATAGGAGAAACAAAGTATTTAAAAAAACGTGCTTAACCTCTTAATAAAGCTGTGCCTTGTCTCAGCACTGTAGGTACGCAAAGCAAACGCCTATGCTTTCCAACTTTGCTATTTGCATTAACCTTTACAAGAAAAGCCTTTGTTTGCCAAGCAGCGTTTCAACTGTGCCCACAATGTCTATAAGGGCGTCGGTATGGGTGGATGGTAAACAGGCAAAAATGATTAATCTTAAGGAGGGAATATAAAGTTGGATCGACTCGAAATCTTTCATTCTTGTTCTTCGATTGTCTGAGTTGTTCCCAATCAAGAAAGAAAACTTCAGACGAACAAGGTAATTCTTGCATACTTTTCTCTATATAGAGATATGTCTGTGTTGTATTGTTTTTCTATTATTTTTTTGTTGAACTTGAATTTAAAATTTTGACTCAGAAACGCTTATTAATTTTTTTACTAATTATTAAGTTAATTTTTATAAAATATTTAAAACCAATAAGTTTTTTTATATTTTCTAATCCTTATATTTTTTGTTAAAAAATATATATTTATTATATTTTTTGTAACCATTAGTAAGTTGGATTAATTTGCGATAATTCCCCCAAATTCCAGGCAAAACTGAGTTTGAATATGAAGACGCGATTGGTCTTCTTAGGATGCTTAGCACTTGCTGCATTTGCACAAGGTAAGATTATAAAATTAAAAGGATCACTTTAAATACGATTATTATCTCTTTTATTGTAGCTACCCTACTTATACCTACAGTTTAGTTTATTTATTTTTTGCCCCATGAATAAAAAATGGCAAATTAAATCACGACGCATGAACATGAAAAGATGGCAAAACGAACAGTCGTTAAAAAAAGGATATAATTTAATAAATATAGTGGACCCGCCAAACCTAAGCGAAAAGACAATAATAAGCAATAGATAATTTTGTGAGTGATTTTTTAGCTTTTTTGTTGACAAACTGTATTTTTATGGGGTTTGTTGTCTTGGTAAATATTGATAATCTGATTAGCAAATATGTTTAGTTTCATTATTGTTTTGTAAATTAATTATTTTAACTTGGAATTTAAAAACATATTTGGTATACATAACGTAGGAAAAGTTATATAATTTTAAAATTACATTCTAATGACAAAAAATAATAAAAATTTAATAAAAATAATTGTAAATAAGTATTACAACAATTGTTTTATTCTTAACAAAATGTCCAAGCAAAACAGTTAAAATTATTAAGTTTATTTGATTCGGATTATTTTGACAAAACATAAATTTAAAAAAATGAGTGATTCTATTGTAATTTTTAAATAGTTAAATTTTTAATTTTAGTCAATTAATATTAATAACATAAATTTAAAAAAATTAACAAAATCAATATATTTTACTAATGTGAATTAATGTAATCCTGTAATTCTCTAAACACTAGAGTTCTATAAAAATGGTCTTAAGATGTAAGAAAAGAGTAAAATCCGCCGCCTATTAAGCAAACATGAACCCAGCTAAACACACACCACTTTAGACTTGCTTAATTCCCACTTGACAAATATTTAACTTTTTTTGCTTCTTTCATTTGGATCTCTTGACTTCTTTACTTATGCACTATACAAAAAATAAAAAGCCTTTGCTGAGAAAATTTTAGAATATAAACCACAAATTAAATTTATTCTATTCATGATATTTATTTCAACACAATTAAAATCATCAGTCATGTGCCTTATTGTCCTATCACCGCCTTGTTTAAACAGAATCTTTATCAGAGAGTCATACAACACTCCATAACTGCTATCTGTAACTTAAATCTATTTGTTTCTGTCTGTTCATGTACCTTTCCCCCTGTCCGTACCTACTATTTAATTAATAACTAAAGTTCAAGTTTAACCAAATGCAAAAATATATGAAATTTATTCCAAGATAAGCGTTTATTTATGTCTATTACTGCATTTTTAGCCTCTCTTATCTATTTTTATTATGTACTGTAAAAAACAAAATGGAAAATAGATTTTTACAACTTTAAAATTTTAATGCTTACAATAAAAACTGTTAAGTACTGTCATTTCAGTGTTTATGGATCCTTTGTACCTCAGGTGCTATAATTTGTAACCCATCGTTTTGGTTTAGCTATAATCTGTTGTGCGGTACTTACCAACCATCTCAACTTCTTTTAAACCATAATAACCTACCAGACTGTTATTAGCGACGGACTAGATCAACTGCGTTTTTAAACATTTTTTAAAGGTTTTTTTTAGACCTTTTGCGCTTCTGAACCTATTATGCTCATTATACTGCAATGATCTGTAAAATATGCTAAATATTACATTACATTAGTATGGGAGGGTCCACGGTAGCACCGGGACCGTGAATGTAGGCCATGATACATTACATTAGTATGGGTGGGTCCACAGTAGCACCGGGACCATGAATGTAGGCCATGATACATACATTAGTATTGGCGGGTCCACGATAGCCCCGGGACCAGGAATTGAGGCCTTCACAAGGCATATATAGACACAATATCAGCTTTTTTAAATAATTATCAAATTGTAAACTAAGTCTCTCGCAGGTAGACATGTTCTGGTTAAAAATAAAAAGATTCTAGTCTTGTTTACATAGTATATATGATAAAAACCTGGTGCAAATATATATTTTTTTCATTATAAGCGGAAAAGTGGTGTACTTGGAAAAAAAATGCCTTAAAGAAAGTATGAAGTATAATTGGTATGGCACATAGGTAAGAAATTTAAAAACTAATTTAAAACTATAAAATAGTAACCTTAGTAGGAATTTTAGTTTTGCTCAAAATAAAACATAAATGGAAAATTATTAGTGGAATTTTTAGAAGAAAAAAAATATGTAGCATCTACACTGAAAAAAAATAAGATACCGAAATGTATGTAAAATTTATATTTATTTACCAATATTGTCTTAGTGGTTTAAGACATCAAAATTAGAAAGAAATGTGTGGTTCCCCAAGATTAAATTGCAATCTAAATAGTCCGGTATTAAAATCAACAGTGAAATTTAAAAGTCAAATTTTACGACGACACACATTGTAGTTTCTGTATTATTAAATATCTGATATTTGGTTTTGTAATATATTATTTGGTGCTTTTCTGAGAGGTTATTCTAATATAAAGGGAAAAAATGCATTTTGTACAGGATAATTAGAATTCTTAATTATATTCTGTTAAAACGATTAGTTAATAATGTGAAGCCATTAATCCGCTGGATTCAGGCAATGTTCGTTAAGTGCCTTGCACAAGGAAACAACCGACTAGTTAGCGACCAGTTTGAAACCTGCAACCCTTCGGCTGAAAGGCGACCACTAACTCACCAGGCTAAACATATATTAAAAAAAGTTTTTTGAATATTTTTCTTTAAAATTTTCTAACATGCTATTAAACTTTCCTTATATTGTCCGGTCAAACACAGTACAGAAATTGTTAAAATGTTGACTTAAACCTTCTAAAAAGAAAAAGTTAATAATTGACCAAAGACGTTAATCGTTTGTACAAGTAATCTTAACGCCGATGTTCCGCTATTTGTGCGTCACTTTCCATTATTCTCTTGTTGTCATATCCACTTAACACAACTTCCGTTTTAAACAGCCCTGGAGAATAGCTTTGAAAATATTAAAAACTAAAAAGCAATTTAAAAAACAGTAAATAGTAGAACAATATATCAAAAAAGTATCCACAAAAATTTTTGAACCAATTTTTGAAATTTTATTTTATATTATTTAATCTCTAAAATATGCAGTAAAATAAACTATACAACTTTTTATAACACTATTAAAAATATCGATTACCAATAAAAAACCCAAAACTTGAACTTAATCTATCGGATTATGCGTAGGTGTTTGACCTATTGTTCTCATATTTGTGAACTGGGCGTTACGTTTACCGGTAGCTGTTGTGTGATAAATCTATTGAACTTATGGGAGGTATCATTTGCGCTGGAAGCCTATCGGTATTGTTTGTACTTTGGTTGGCATAGTCCTTTTCTCTGACATTTCTTTGACCGTATAATCTACTGTTAAATGTCACATAGGGATTGCACATAATATTGCATCACAATATCCATTCTAATATGTTTTGAACTGAACCTGGCATTTCTAAGACACATTATTTCTATCAGTATTATTTTATGATATATTGTTTCTATGATTTCATTATATACAGTTTTATTATTTCATGATATGTTATTTCTTTTATTTAACTGTACATTATTTCTATTATGTAACTGTATATTATTTCTATTATTTCAAGATATATTATTTCTATTATTTTTAAGATATATTATTTATATTTAGGAATCAGCGAAGCGCAGAAGGAAATGCGAAGGAAACGAAACATTGAGTGAGTTGTGGGGGGTTTGATAGGGAAGCCCCCATATCATACATGGGGTTGGGATGGGTCTTCAGGGATAAATCCCTTTATACATGGGGTTGGGATGGGTCTTCAGGGATAAATCCCTTTATACATGGGGTTGGGATGGGTCTTCAGGGATAAATCCCTTTATACATGGGGTTGGGATGGGTCTTTAGGAAAGAGCCCTCTTATACATGGAATTACAATGACCCTTCAGGGAAAAAGCCCCTTTATTGTACATGGGGTTATGGCAGGGCTAATGTAGGGGTACCTTCCATCAAATAATCAGTAATGCAGGTTCTGTCTAATATTATTTGTTGCTTTCCGTTGTTAATTTGAAACAAAGCAATATCAGCTTGAACCGCTTCTTCCCACCACAGGGACTTCCCCTCCCTTCCAGCCTCACTAAAGAGCATACAGCACCAGTCACAGAGCCAAGTGTCAGTGTCGTGTGATCCACTCTGCGGCCATGGGATTTGTGTGGGAGAGAACCAATGTTCGTGCGATGAAGGGTACAGTGGTCCCACCTGCGATGAATGTAAGCTCAACTGAACAATTTACACACTTTGGTTACATTTCTAAGTATACTAGTTTTGAAGAAATTTTTGAGTACTTTATGAAATTTTTTTTTATAGAAACAATTTTTACCACTAGGTGCACCAATGAGCACTAGATATTTATTTTTACCACTGGGTGTTCTATTTTAACACTATTTCTACTTTTTATGATGTCTAACTGTAAACATATAGGTAAATTAACCTCATGGTATTATCACTCTTATTCAGTCGAGTGTTCGAATTCCTGTGTGCATGGGAAGTGCATCGGCCCCAATATGTGTGAATGTAACTCTGGATGGAGTGGTGAAGCTTGTACTACAGGTATTGTGACTTGTTATATTGTAACATATTTATATTATGAATCAAAATGTAATAGAAATATAGAGATTACTTAGTTTTCGTTTTTAAATCGTTTAAGTTCTACTAAAATTAAACAATGTCCGTTAAGTGTTTATGCCGTTTGCCTTAGCTTACAGACTAGAATTGCGCAATTGGCTCATGTCCAACGCATGAAAGCTTATCCCGTAAAAAAACATTTACTGTATCGATGATTAATGTTAATTGGATTTGCAACCAAAACAAATAAGATTTTATCCATAAAAATTACTTGTTTAATAATCAGAAAATTATAATAATTTTAACAAAACTTATGTTGTTGGGACTTAAAAAATGTATTGTTTATATTTTGTTATTTCCGAAATATTCTTTTGTCTCCTAAACTAAAGTCCAATATACCCTCTCCACCCTATTTCTTTGGCTTTGCCATAAAGTTTAATGTAATTCTTGTGTTTTATTGCTTGAAAAAGAAAGCTATTCAGCTGTCATTAGAAATAAACTTTTTATAGTGGCAAAGCGCAGACAGCATGAAGACCCTTACAATGAATTCAATTGCACTTATATTAACATTTTATCGGGAACATTGTTATGCTCCTTAAGCAATTGGATGACAAACAATATTATTATGTACAAGTAATCACTTTATAATTAGATAATCCTTTCCCTCATGTACCGCCCCCAATCCATACTAACACATATACCTGTTTATTTGTATATTCTGTTATCACATCCCATCCTTACCATATGTGTCACCATATCTATCCCCGCTAACATATCAGGGCATTACTATACTGCATAGCCATGTATATTTATGACTGGCAACGTATGATATTTATAATTAAAATATTTTTTATTCATCTTTGCTATATACTTAAAAAGTAATAGTGGCGTTATAGTGAATTAATCTTAACCTTAATACTCACTCAGAAACTTTTACATTGTTAAGGATTTCTCATTACTTTTGCATAATTAGGAATATCTGTCTCACTCATGTAGCGGGTTTCCAAAAAATAAATATTAACAGTCAACATCAGACTTACCACTGTTCATGTTTTGCACGTCGTCACTTTCAACATTTATCTGTGCAACGTCAATGCTCTAAGCACTGTTGTGTTGTCTTGCTGTTTATTATAACGGGTTTTGATTCAATTTTGTAATGCCTAGTGCCTTGTTTAAGTCTGTATATCACACTTCAGTTTAATCTATGGCATTTTGAACACAAAACTTAGAGTTTAATATTTCTTTTTTTTATTTTTTTTTCACTTTTTTTCACTTTTTAACACTTTTTATTTTAGACATTTAAGAATGTAAGTTTGTGACCTACAATTACATCTAATTAAAAATGGAATAAACATCATTCTGAAATGTCTTAAATTAGAAATTAATACGGTGCGGTTGGTTACGAACTATTATTTAAAATTAGCTGAAACCGCAATTTAAAGAAAACTTAAGTTTTAACATAACTGATTTACATAACTGTTTTCCTTAACAATACT
The DNA here is from genome assembly GCA_000149265.1 of Ciona savignyi. NCBI lineage: Eukaryota > Metazoa > Chordata > Ascidiacea > Phlebobranchia > Cionidae > Ciona > Ciona savignyi. The sequence goes on from CH002372.1 coordinate 527,464, forward strand.
TTACCCTGTTCCGATAAATAAGATGTTGTGAATTAATATTGTGTTATAACCAACCTTCCCGCCCACAGCGGCTTGCACCAACGGGTGTGAGAATGGAGGCTCATGTACGGCACCAAACACTTGTTCCTGTGTTGATGGATGGGAGGGAGAGACCTGCACGTCAGGTGGGTGGTTTTTGTCACATTTTCTTTAAAAAAAAAGATTTGAGTATCATTATTCCACTAAAATTAATCCAGTTCAAACTGGATCTATCCAATTTTATCCAGGTAACATTGCACAATAACTTAGGTGGTTTCTGTCTAATGTTCTTTCAACATGATGATTTCGCCAATTTCAGTTATCATTATTCCACTAAAATTAATCCAGTTCAAACTGGATTGAGCCAGTTGTAGCCAGAGTTAACATTGCACACATACGTGGGTGGTTTTCATCTCTTTTTCGTTTAAAATGATGATTTTGCCAATTTCAGTTATTATTATTCTAATAAAATTAATCCAGTTCAGACTTTGTTAATTATCAAATAACTGTGTATATTATTCCAGCCATTTGTGAGCAGAAATGTCAAAATGGTGGCTTGTGTGTTTCGCCGAATATTTGCGAGTGCACTCATGGACATCAAGGCTCTCTTTGCCAGATCGGTGAGTTTGTCATGTCATAGCTATTATCTATGATGTCATAGTTATTGTCTGTGATTTCATCGTTATTGTCTGTGATTTCATAACTAATATCCATGATGTCATAGCTATTATTTATGATGTCATAACTAGTATCTATGATGTCATAGCTATTATTTTTAGTGTCATAACACTGATATATGATGTGGTCAGGATTTTCTTTTTATCTATGAAGTTATATTTAAAATTAAAATGTAATTTGAATTACACCAAATTAGGTAGAATGGTTAAAACAAATTTAAAAAAGAGAAAAATATTTTTTTAACCAAGAATCCAAATTTTAACAACATCAATGCACATTTCAATGTCGCGCTTCCCTTAAACTTGGGAGAAAATCAAATTTTATTAAGTTTTTGAGGAAGTGTAACCATTATCATCGGCAAACACACTTAACTTTGTGCATACTGATCGAGACAATGTTGACGAACCTTTGGAAAGTTTTACCAGGAACTGGTTGCTTAATATTTGACTCGTTTGTTTTTCGGCCATTTTTTCCAACTTTCCAAGAATTGTTTGTCCACATTATCCAGTAATGGTGGTGGAGGTTATATAAAAATTTTTGTTGTAAGATAATAACATTACTTGCGTGTTTAATTACAATAATTTATACCAGTGTTTTTAACTACTTTTTACCTAATGGCCACTATTTTACCGGACTATTTTACCGCAAGCATAGCTACATTAGTCTACAACCCCCAACCTTTTGCCCATGTATTTTATACTGATATTTTAACTTCTGATTTTAAAAATATCTTCCACAGCTCAACAAGCTGGTTGTAAATTCCCGTTCGAATACGACGGACAGATCTACATGACGTGCACAACTGTAGATTCCGTGGACGGTCAGCCATGGTGTTCGACCACAACTGCTTTCGAGGGGGACAGGAAGACATGCGACTGTGAGTATTGGAGGGTCATGGGATTTGTGGGGCCATGGGGGTTGTGGGGCTAGGGGGTGGGTTATGAGGCCAGGGGGGTGGGTTGCGGGGCCATCAGGGTTGTGGGGGCCGACTGGGGACATTAGGTGGGCATAGCATGTCTTCCCACCCATAAGGACTTAATCGATTTATCCATACATTGTAATAAAAGACATGCGAGGGTGAGTATTGTGGGGTCGGGGGGTGGGTTGTGGGGGCTCAACTGGGGACTTTAGCTGGATATAGCCTCTCTTCCCACCCATAAGGATTTAAATGATTTATCCACACATTGTAATGAAAAGAAATGCAATTTTAAGTATTAAGGGGCCATAAGGATGGGTTGCGAAACTTGACTGGGGACATAAGGTTGACATAGCGTGGCTTACCACCCTTGAGGATTTAAACAATTCATCCACACATTGTAATAAAAAGACATGCGATTGCGATATTGTGGGGGTTTGTGCCCGACTGTGGACATCAGGTTAATTTAACAAATCATCCACACATCGCAAGAATTTTGGAACTTTACTTTTTCTCTTGATAACTGTGGATAAAGCTTGGCTATTAACCCATTAAAATATCAATAAATTATCCATCCACACACTGTTTGCTCCAGCAACTCATTCTTATTGATCACAGTAAAACAAATTTGAAATAAAAAATTAACAATAACTTCTTTATTTCTAAAAAGGAAAGTAAACGGAATGAGTTGTAAAAACCAAAAATTACCACAGTTTTATTATAAGTGTAAAAACCAGATATACCTGTGAAAAAACAAAAAATGCAAAATTTTCAGGGTAACTTTTTTATGATTTTTAACAAGCTACATAAGCCATTTTGTCATGGTTAAGTTTTTATTTAAGTTTTAATATTTTGAAAAGGCTCGACAAAAAGTGCTGCAAGATTTTAAAATATCAGCAACGCGGTTGTCTGTGCCCGTCGTTTAAGTTAAATGTCACGGAGTTTAAACCTCAGGCTACCCAGAAAACAAATACCAACGTCCCTGACTTGACCTTTTTTTATTACGATGTCACAAAAACAATTGCCATTGTTCTAATTTACTTACCATTGTCACACGGGCGTTTCCGACCACCGGTATTTATGATTCGGTTTTAAAACTTCAATTTGAGACACAAGTTCCGCCCATAAGTCAAAGCTCCTAATACAAATACCTAGGCGTTGTTTGCAAACAATGCCCATTGTGGATATGTAAACAGGGTAGATTGGGATATTCCACATGTGTTTGAGACGTGATTATATCAACGGACGCGTTGACCATAATTTACTTTAACTTCGGTTGTTAATATTCACATGCGCCAGACAAGGTCATTAATTTGGAGTTAAGTCTTATTAAACTGTAAGAATGTCTTAAGCATACACAACACACGGCAAAAACTCCAGAAACCTAACAAAAGACACGAGATATGCTAGTGATTGGTGGGGTTAATAACGCCCTTTGCATTTTCCCATTTAGGGAGATAAAACTTGATACAATGATACACACATGAATATGCTAAAACAGTGCTCCCAGTTACAATGATTAAACTTTACCAAACAAGCAGAAATATTTAACGGATCAATAATTTCTTTATTTAGAGACAATACCATTAATTAAAAAGTCTTTCAAGTATCAGAATGCTAAAAAAAGTATTTATTATTAGTGTTAATATTTTTAGTTAATTTCCATTTATTATTATAGTCTAGGTTTACGCGATGTTTGACAAGATTGATCAACCTTTTACACTTACACATTTATTTGAATCTTAAAAAAATTGTAAAGCATACTATTTACTGTTAATATTTTTAGTGTTTAGTTTCTAATCACTATTTTACCTTTTGAGTTCACGCGATGTTCAAAACATAATTAATAAACTTTAATTTTTACACAATGAAAGTATAAGTATTTACGGTTTAGTGTTAACATTTTAAGTATATGATTTCTAATCATTTTCGTTAATCCTCAGTCACAAGCATGTGTTCGGTGGCCGGTCAAAAACTCGAGATTCCTGGTGAATGCCAAAGTTATTACGAGTGCACAGAGGAGAAGACGGTCACTGTGGTCCCATGTCCATCTGGGACCGTATTCAACGCTATGGTTGGAGGGTGTGACATGCTGGAGAATACTCCGCTTTGTAAGGGTGTTGTGGAAAAACCAGGTATGAACTTCACAAAATTTTATATATACATGCAATACAATTGTACATATACACATACAGTACACTAGTACAAAAATACGTCTACCAATACCAACTAGTCCGGCCGGTTAGTCTGGCAGTTAAGTGCGTCGCCTTTCAATCGAAAGGTTGCAGTTTGCGAAACTGGTCGCTAGCTAGTCGGTTGTGTCAAGGCACTTTACGGACATTGCCTAAACCCAGCTGATTAATGGGTTCTCCTAAATTGAAGGAACATGTGAATCCTACATACCACACTGCAATAGCTCCAGTAACCCGACGTTGGGCGCGAGGTGATCTGACGATTGCCCGTGTGTTAACCCCCTTGGGTTTCCCATTCAAGGGAATAAACATTAATAACCTCCTATCCTAACTAACAAATAACATGCTCTTCTAACTATTCATTTCACACATACCATAGCACAAAGGTCTAAATTCAAATCTAATTTTTCCATTTGTTATCCCCTTGGATGTATTACATTAACACAAAATATTGTTGAATAATTTTAATACAGTGGATTAGATTTAGTATTTTTTACCCAAATTTTATCTAATCTTACTGTTGAATAAAGGTCTTCATCACTAAACTTAACACCCTATACATAAATAGTAAAATGACATTTGTGTTAAACCATGTAAAATTCAGGTTTTTTTTAACCAAAATAGTCTTTCTGGTTTCCACTGAAAATTGTGTTTGAAGTTTTACATTTAGTTACATAAAAAACTCAGTTTTTAGTTAATTTACTTAAAAATATTTTTTGCATACAAGAAATATTCAATTTTAAATAAGTTTAATCATTTTTTATAAACAAATTTGTTTTGCAGATTCTGAAAGCTCTGGGGACGCTACAGGTTGGTCTACCTTGTATTCTAAGTACTTTGAATAATCTGGATAACTAAAGTTTCTGCAATTTTTGTTTAACTAATGGTTCAAATTGAATTCTTGTTTTTTTTTTTGTATTTTCAAACTATAAACTGTTTTTTTTCCTTTAAACTAACTTTTATCTAAAATTCACCAGTTAATTCCGAATTTTTTTTTGATTTTAAAATAATCTTTCCTTTAAAAAGTATTTGAGGGTTCGGTCGAATTTGGATCTGGAATCGATGAACTGCGTAAGATTTCTAGTAGAAATAAGCATATGTAGAAAATCATAGAAATAACATATACCTAGAAAAATTGATAGAAATACTAACACTGCCCATGCTTGTTAAGTATATGCAGCTGATTCTTGTGTATTTCCATAGCCATAATTTCACAGTTGATTATATGATAAAAAAATGGCTTGTTTTTTTAGTTGTTTTTGTTTTTTAAAGGCTTTATGATAATTTTTTGATGAAAAAGACTTTTTTAGGACCCGGTGTAAAAGTTACATAGAAACAACATTATTATCTGTAAAAACAAATCGAATATTTAGAAATTGACACAATCAAATTTTTGTAAAATGTTTTTGTTAACCTTCTTGTTTTTTAAATTACCGCATTACACGGTACCCTACTATAACGACATTTTTCATAATTTTTAAATTTATATCGCAAGATGGTAATACTAACAATATTGCGATACAACTTATTTTACTCCTTAACAAATTAAAAGCACAACTTAGTTTTACTAACATTTCAGTGTTAAAAAATGCATGTTTCTGTAAAGATTATTTTTTTGCAACAAATATACTAACTTTACCTAAACCTTCATTAAAATGCGTTCTTCAAATCTTAAAATAACCTTGATTGTTTACTTTGATTTTAGATGTGTAGTTGTAGCTTGAAATCAAATCGCTTGTCAGTCATTTCATGTAATACCAGTGGTTCAAATTCTTTTCTGGATACAAGGCATTACGTGAAATGACTGACCCAATATGATTGTAGTGGTAATATTGTGTAACCTGATATGTTTTATTTTTTTATTTCATTTTTTTATTTTTTTATGTTCTTACAAATACACAATTTCATACACAAATGCAATAGACAATTTTATATACACATGCAATACACTTGTACATAAATTACGACTACCAATATCAACCCATCATTCACACATACCATAGTCCAAGGTCTAATTTTCAATGCTAAACACTACACTTGCTACATGAACAAACCCACACGCTTGCTTATATTGTCCCTAACGCCGACCCCCTTTACCCAGCTAAACCCGGTGCGAACCACGGCTCCAACGTTTGCAGCTACTGGGGCAAGGAAAACTTCTACACCTTCGACGGCGCTCTTTATGCCTCCGGTGGCAGATGCAACTACCAATTAGCGGCCGATTGCGACGGCAAAACGTTCGACATCCCGCTCTCGTTTGACACCACTGGCAACCCAGTGTTGACGCTGACATCTGGTGCCGGGGTGTCAATCAAGTTGAGTGATGGAAAGGTTTACACAAGCGATGGCGACCAGTGAGTCTTGTTCTTGAACTCTTAAACTTACCCTGGTTGTTTGTTTGTGGATGTGTAGGTTGTGTGGATTAATGGGTAATTCTTGAAATCATAAACTAAACCTCGCCCTGATTGTTTGTTTTTTTTATTTTTCTGGTTGGATGTGCAGTTGTTGTTGCATTTTTGATATTTAGTTTTAAAAAAATCATTTTTTATTAAAATTTATGAAATCAAATCACATTTTTGATTTTCAATCTCACAATTGACCATATCTCTTACAATTGAATTTCACCTAACCATCTTCCTTTCCAGGCTCGCAATTCCCAGCATCGGAAACGGATTCTCCCTATACGCGCTGCCGAACACCGACTACACGATCGTGAACAGCACCGCTGGGTTCGCGGTGGCATGGGCTAGCTCAGATGACTTCTTTATCAAGGTTCACAACAAGAACCTGGTCGGGGGGTTGTGCGGTTTGTGTGGCAACTTCAATGGCTTCGTGGCTGATGATTTGGTCCCAAAATACGATGGTACGTGGTCATCTTAAAAATATTGTTTTTTTAATGATGTTATAATTAAGCAACTTAAGTTCCCCCAAATAACTACAGTATTTTCAATCCACAGTTACCTCCAAATAACCACGGTATTTCTAATCCACAGTTATCCCAAATAACTACAGTATTTCCAATCCACAGTTACCCCAAATAATCACAGTATTTCCAATCCACAGTTACCCCAAACAACCACAGTATTTCCAACCCACAGATACCCCATATAACCACAGTATTTCCAATTCATAGTTTCCCCAAATAACCACAGTATTTCCAATCCACAGTTACCCCAAATAACCACAGTATATCCAACCCACAGTTAACCCAAATAACCACAGTATATCCAACCCACAGATACCCCATATAACCACAGTATTTCCAACCCACAGATACCCCAACAACCGACATTCAGAAGTTTATGGGCTCATGGCAAATGCAATCCGAAACAGAAACCGAATGCTCAACGGAACAAACAAGTGATTACTGTGGGCTGCTCACCACTCAACAATTAACGGTTAGATTTCTATGGCTTATTATACTGTTTCAATGTTTCACTTATTTCGGGAAATCCAACCAAAATATGAAAAATAAATAGTTTTTCATTTGACTAACTGATTGCTCTTTTTGTTACAATTTTGCTACAGTTAAAATTATATTTAAAGTCAAACATTTTATATTCGTTTGACCGAATAGCTTGGTTGGCTAGTGCATCGGATTTTAGGTGAAATGTTAAAGGTTCAAAACTGGTCGCTAGCTAGTTGATTATTTCTTTGGGTAAGAAACACCAGATTTTGCTTGAACCTAGTAGATGAATAGCTTTTGCTAATTGAAGAAACGTCTTAATCATAATTAACACACTGCAATAGCTCAATGTCCGTTGTGCCTTCCCCAAGAACACAACTGACTAGATAAAGACCAGTTTCGAACTCGCAACCATTCGGCTGAAAGGCGACGCACTAAACCACCACACTAACCGGTCAGACAGTAGCGGTTTCATTCTGTATTTCCACAATATCAACCGACATCAATATTAAACTGAACCACCAGACTAATCTGTAGGAATTACTAACTAACCCCCTAGCCTCTTAACCTTTCGATTGAAAGGCGACGCACTAAACCACCAGACTAATCTGTCGGAATTAATTAACCCAGGACATCGCCAACGTCTGCAAGCAAGTTGTGGTCGGCCTCAACTTCAGCACCTGCAGCATTCCATCCTCCATACTGGAGGAGACTTGCATCAGGGACTTGTGCCAGTGCCAGGGAGATTACAAGAGCTGTTTGTGCGCTTCAGCCACCCAGTACAGCAAGCTTTGTGTCGCGACTGGCGCAAATGTGGCCGAATGGAGAACTGCGCAGTTCTGTCGTAAGTTTTGTGTGATATATAATCTTATAATGTGTTGTATATGATATCTATGTATATTATGTGTTATGTTATATTTATTGTCGGAATGCCTTAATCGGAGTGCCTTAATGTCGCCATTGAATATCCATAGCTACTGTCGTGTAGCCTGTTTTCGGGAGCATGAAATATTTTTTTGGGAATTTATTTATTTATATTCATTCCTATTCATTTTTTTATTTACTATTTTTATATTCATCTCTCATTTATCCCACAGCAAAGTCGTGCCCCAACGGTATGGTTCACTCCGAATGTGGAAGCGCTTGTCCACGCACTTGCAAGAACAAGGACCAGGCTCTATTTTGCACGAGGGAGTGTGTGGACGGGTGTGTGTGTCCCAGTGGTACCATTCTCGATGTGGACAGCTGTGTCCCTGAGGAGCAATGCTCCTGCACCCATTCTGGGGCCGTTTACGCATCTGGGACCATGAGATCGGAAGAGTGCAAGGAATGGTGGGTCTACTGTGCAATAAAACAATAAGAACTACTTTGTAATAACATTTTTTATAACAATACACATTTAATTTAATTAATTTAAAACTATTTTAAGTATTCTATGTAACTATAACTAATGGTATGCTTTGTTAAATGATTATTATGTTTTTCCTAAATTATAAATACCCAAAATCCACTGTGTTGTGTGTAATTTTAATTTAACTCTCTACCTTATTTGTTTTTCTTCATAAAACCCTGCCAACATTAAATTCTTGTTAAACGTCAGCATTTGCGTCAAATACTGCCAACCTGTTGTGACATCACAATTTATTGTGTGACATTGTTTTATGACAAGCCGTTCAACGAAGGGTCAAGTTTTAACCAAACTTTACAACTTCCATTCGAACGTTTATACCCATGGCAACCCATTCATGTGCGTTCATACAGGGCATTGTCATGTCACTGAACACACAGAAGCCATTTTAACTACTGAAAAAGCAAATTTGCGCAGGAATTTCTAGTCAGACTTAGACGCCTTAAGCAAACGATTTCTATTTCGTCAAAAAACTTGCGTAACCGCTAACGTCCTTCCATCAATATTTATTTACCCACGCTGAACTATTTGGAACGTCAGAATTATTCTCAAGCACAAAGCATTATATTTTTATCCTGATTTTCTTTTCTTTCATCTGCCATTCTTCTTGCACAGAACAATTACAGTTTATTCCGTTAGAATTTTTTTTTCAGTTGCTAGGAGGCTACCAACCACACATTGTAATAACAACTTCTGGAAGTTGGACCTGTATCAGTGTTACGCAATCTTGTCACTTGTCTGCTGTTAAGAACTAAAGAAATGCTTTACATTCTAGTAAATTAATAGTGTAGTGATCGTCTATATTATTTTAAATAGCACTTTGAAACTAAGGCATTTTTGAATTGTTTTTGCCTTACGTATTCATACAACTTATCAGGATCATTAACTACCTAGACCTGGGAAGGATCCTACAGTATTATCTTTGTATATACTTTAACATACCCAACCATATACTTTAACATACCCATGCCAACCATATACTTTAACATACCCAACCATATATTTTAACATACCCATGCCAACCATATACTTTAACATACCCATGCCAACCATATACTTTAACATACCCATGACAACCATATACTTTAACCTACCCATGACAACCATATACTTCAACCTACCCAACTATATAACCCAGCGGTTCCCAAACTGGGCGCCGCGGCGCCCTGGGGAGCTACGAGACTTTGCCAGGGGCGCCACGAAAGCATGCGGAAGTTGCTGCATTTATTGTTTTTCTCACAAAAAATAAAGTACATGTACGTTACACCAGTAGAATGTTGTTTGAGTCTGGTGTGCAAGTCTGGTGTGGGAACATGGACTTGAGTCTGGTGTGGAAACATGGACATGCAATACTAACTTATTAATAACTTTAACCTCCACAGCGAATGCAACGGTGGAACATGGACATGCAATGCTAACTTATTAATAACTTTAACCTCCACAGCGAATGCAACGGTGGAACATGGACATGCAATGCTAACTTATTAATAACTTTAACCTCCACAGCGAATGCAACGGTGGAACATGGACATGCAATGACCTCCCATGCAGTGGTGAATGCTCAGCTACAGGTGACCCCCATTATCTCAGCTACGACGGGATGTCTCTCTCTTTCACCGGGGATTGTCAGTACGTGCTCACCACTGATGGATGCGGTACCAACTATACATTCGCTGTGAGTTAGACTGTACTGTGTGGTATCTAATAACTTGGCTCTGGGTATAAGGGAGAGTGTGGTATCTAATGTAGTTAGCTTGGCTCTGGATACGAGTTATCTTGCAATTCTCATAAAGAAATGGATTTTTGTCTCTGCACACATTTGATTACATTTAGCAACCCGACAGTGGGCACAGTGTCTTATCTGTGACTGTAAGGTTTTAAAGTAATAAATAAGGGAAACTTCACCGCGAGTCTCAGTAGTCTAGGGGTTAGAACGTGGGTGTCTTAATTCGAAGTCCTGAGTTCAATTCTCACCCTAAGCTTTTTGTTGCGTTACATTGCATGATCATATTATCTTATTTAAATTGTAAATCTGTTCAAAAATAAACAGTAATTGTCAGCAAAATAAATGAAGTTTTAACCGAGCCCTAAATCCCAGGTTATTGTTGAGAACGTAAAATGTGGATTAAACGGTGGAACTTGCACCAAAGCTGCCACAGTTGTCATCAGAAACTCGCTCAAGGAAACCAAGTATAGATTGAAGCAAGAAGGGGTTGTAGCCGTTGATGACGATGAAGTGACACTGCCATACTCTCATGGTGATTACAACTCCCATTTTGTGTAGATGTATCATATAAATCCATACTATTGAGTCAACCAAAATAAAGTTTTTGATAATTCACATTTATATTGTCCCAACCCAATAGAACCTCATGAGTTGTCTAAAGTGTCTAATTTATCCACACCATGTAATAGCTCTGCAAACCTGACTGTGAACAAGAGGTATATAATCCTAAACTTCATAATCCTTAACCCACAAATCTATAGAAACCTTATACCTAGATCTATAAAAACCGTATACTAAGATCTATAGAAACCTTATACCGAGATCTATAGAAACCTTATACCGAGATCTATAGAAACCTTATACCAAAATACCCCCAGGTGACATCACAATTGTGAGATTGTCGAGTATGATGGTTGAATTGAAGACTTCGAGTGGAATGCAGGTGGATTGGGATGGAGAGATGAGACTTTATGTCAAGGTGGGTTCGGTGGTATGATGCCTGTAAAAGATGTGGGTGCTTTCCCTTGGTTGGATATTCAACTTTATTTGGGCGTTTGAGGCATTAAGTTCATTGTAATGAATGTATTATTGAATTTGGGATGGGATGTCCTGTTTTATTTTGTGAATGGAAAACGTAAAGAGCTTTATCACACGGGTATATGTCAGATTACTAAGTGTACAATGCTGGTTTACTGTAGCTATTGCAGTGTGTTGTGTATGATTGTGTACTTTTAGTTTTGGTACAACCCATTAATCCACTGGTTTTAGGTGATGTCCTTTATGCCATGGTCAAAGGCACACGTGACCAGCTGGGCATTAGTTTCTTACACCATTCCTCTGAAAGGCAATTTACTTTCACACCTAGATATTTAACCGGACTAGATTAGTGTTCTCAGGATATAGTGATGTGTTTAGTATTTGTCTGGTTTATTCAACATTTAAATCTAAGGATGCCATGTAGCACAGAGAATTTCAAAAACCTTCACCTAATATTAGTCAATAAAACCCCCTTAACCACTAACCCCGAACAGTTGGACCCATCATGGCGTAACAAAGTATGTGGGTTGTGTGGAAACTTTAACGGGAAAGCAGGAGATGATATGAGGACGCCCAAGAACAGCGTCGAGACCAACCCGCTCACTTTTGCCAACTCATGGAAGGTGAGTGGTTCTTTTGTTTACTCCCTGACTTTTTATAATTTTACTCCCTGACTTTTTACAATTTCACTCCCTGAATTTTCATAATTTCAACCCCTGACTTTTCATAATTTTACTTCCTGACTTTATCAAAATTTACTCCCTGACTTTTCATCATTTCACTCCCTGACTTTTCATAATTTGACAGCCTCCCAAACCCCAACTCACCCTTCAATTTCCCCCTAACCCCCCCCAACCCCCATCTCACCCTCCAATCTCCTCCCCAGGTAACTTCACAGTGCGCGGCTGTTCCTTCACTCCCTGATTCCTGCTCGGCCAATGAGGGAAAGATCGCCGAAGCTAATGAACTTTGTGATGTCATAAAGAGTGATGTATTCAAAGCCTGCCACCCTGTGGTAGATTACGCACGAAACTACGCGATGTGCAGGTGGGTGTGACATCATCAGTGATGACATCATCAGTGATGACATTATCAGTGATGACATCATCAATTTTTTTTTTTAAATAAAACAAATAACTTTAAAAGTCGTTTTAGGTTTGGCAGTCAGATATATACAAATATTCAATAAATTATTTAAGCATGGCCATGTTTTAACACCTTTTGTTTTCTTTATCCTGTTTCCAATAAGTCTAGAAAAGTACGTGTTCTCATTGTGGAAATGAAAATTAGACTAAAAAAGTCCTGCTTTTGAATTTTGTAAATTAAATCTCACATTGTCTTGTGAAGTACTTTATAAATGGAGGCATTTTTTTATTGCCATATCTGTTTGATTTATAATTCCCATGGTGGTGGTGTTTCCCCAATTTGCTTGTTTCCAATTCTTACCAAAGTTGAAGTCATTTCCTACAACTAAACAGTGGACATGAGGTGTCTTACGATACTTTTGGATAAAGTCTGACTTTTTACACATATATAAACTTATTTCTGAGTAAAGCCAGGCACTTCTCTCTTTGAGGATATATATAAAGCAATCGTTGACACAACTCGACTGTGCGCATGTAGTGTATAAACTAGGGGCGCTGGAGTAACGGGCCTTCTATGGCTTAAATTCCTGGTGCTAGAGCTACCGCGGACCCGTCCATACTAGTGTAATGTAACTCGACTATGCGCATGTAGTGTTTAACCCACATCCCCCATAGATCGGACGTGTGTGGGTGCACCTCGGGCCAGTCGTGCACATGTTCCTCGCTATCCGACTACGCACGCAAGTGCCAGGAGAAAGGGGTGACGATCGACTGGAGATCAAACTCCACATGTGGTGAGTTAATGTGCTTGTGCTGGGGTTAAGTGTGGCTTGTGCTGTGGTTAAGTGTGGGTTATGGCGATTAAATTGATTAAATACAATCAAAAATATAAAACCGCAAACAAATTTATAATTAATAAAGAAAAAAAAACTTTTGAAAAAAACTTATAAGAACAAATTTATAATTAATAAAGAAAAAAAAAACTTTTGAAAAAAACTTATAAGAACAAATTTATAATTAATAAAGAAAAAACTTTTCAACAAATCACATTTGAATATAAAGTTGCATGCGATTGAATGTGTGGAGGTTTTATTAATTTTAGGATTTTTTTGAAAATCAAATTTAAAAAAAATTGTTTTTGAAAAAATATTAAAAAAAAAATTAAATTCCAACTTTATTTCTGGCAGCTATCCAATGTGCCGATGGCCTCGTGTACAACGAATGCGGGGGAGACTGCGTCTCAAAGTGCTCCACTCTGTCTGGTACTGCGTGTAGCTTCGTGTGCCAGCCAGGTTGCTATTGTCCTGAGGGGTTGTACCTTAATGACGACGGCGCCTGCGTGGAGTCACAGGAATGTGGCTGCGTCTATGAGGGAGAGAAATATGCTGCAGGGGAAACACTGGACACGCCGGCTTATTTATGGTTGGTCAACACTGCTGTTGTATTTATTGATTTGTGTTTATACAGCCATGTACACCATGGTAGAAATAAGTAGTGTACGGTTGTCTGGGTGAATGATTAGCGAGACCGATTGATATAAATAAGCTTATTAACAGTTTAGGGGCTCAAAACTAGCCCAATAAAAGCCAATCGAGGGCTTGAAACTAAAAGGATTAAGTTGGTAACATACGTTACATCTGTTGGGTTATAAATTAGGCATATATACAACAGAAATAACCCTTTTCTCTCCATCAACAGTGGGTTACATACGTTACATGGGTTGGGCTATGAATTAGCCATGTATACAACGGAAATAAGGCCTAATCTTAACATAAAGGCGTTATCTTAACAAAAAAAGGCCTAATCTTAGCATGGGTTGGGGTATAAACTAGGCATGGGTATAAAACACAAAAGAAATATACCTTTTTTACTACCCTTCTCATTTCCCCCCCATCCACAGCAAATGTGCGGATGGTGTGATGTCGTGCCAGGAGAAGCAGGAATCGGAGATCTGTTCCCCTCCTCTCATCTACATCGATTGCTCCTCCAAACAAGGCACCGGATGTCAGGAGACATGTCAGACCTCCCAAGCATTCTGTGCAAGCGAGAAATGCGTTCCTGGCTGTGGATGCCCCGAAGGAACTATTAAAGGTTGGTTTGATGGGGTGCTTGTTTTTATCGCTAAGGGTTTGATGGGGTGCTTGTTTTTATCGCTAAGGGTTTGATGGGGTGCTTGTTTTTATCGCTAAGGGTTTGATGGGGTTCTTGTTTTTATCGCTAAGGGTTTGATGGGGTGCTTGTTTTCATCGCTAAGGGTTTGATGGGGTGCTTGTTTTTATTGCTAAGGGTTTGATGGGGTGCTTGTTTTTATCGCTAAGGGTTTGATGGGGTGCTTGTTTTTATCGCTAAGGGTATGATGGGGTGCTTGTTTTTATCGCTAAGGGTTTGATGGGGTGCTTGTTTTTATCGCTAAGGGTTTGATGGGGTGCTTGTTTTTATCGCTAAGGGTTTGATGGGGTGCTTGTTTTTATCGCTAAGGGTTTGATGGGGTGCTTGTTTTTATTGCTAAGGGTTTGATGGGGTGCTTGTTTTTATTGCTAAGGGTTTGATGGGGTGCTTGTTTTTATCGCTAAGGGTTTGATGGGGTGCTTGTTTTTATCGCTAAGGGTATGATGGGGTGCTTGTTTTTATCGCTAAGGGTTTGATGGGATGCTTGTTTTTATCGCAAAGGGTTGGATGGGGTGCTTGCTTTTATCGCTAAGGGTTTGTTGGGGTGCTTGTTTTTATCGCAAAGGGTTGGATGGGGTGCTTGTTTTTATCGCTAAGGGTTTGATGGGGTGCTAGTTTTTATCGCTAAGGGTTTGATGGGATGCTTGTTTTTATCGCTAAGGGTTTGAGGGGCCGCTAGTTTTTATCGCTAAGGATTTAATGGGGTGCTTGTTTTTATCG
>CH002372.1:562706-573256 GCA_000149265.1 Ciona savignyi
TATGCACCAGTAACCACCACCACTTTACCAGTAAAACCAACACCAACCACCACAGAACAACCAGAAGAATCTGGTTCCGGTGAAACCACTGTACCAGAGGCACCAGTAACCACAACCACTTTACCAGTAAAACCAACACCAACCACTACAACTGCGGCACCAACCACCACAGAACAACCAGAAGAATCTGGTTCCGGTGAAACCACTGTACCAGAGGCACCAGTAACCACAACCACTTTACCAGTAAAACCAACACCAACCACCACAACTGTGGCACCAACTACCACAGAACAACCAGAAGAATCTGGTTCCGGTGAAACCACTGTACCAGAGGCACCAGTAACCACTACCACTTTACCAGTAAAACCAACACCAACCACTACAACTGTGGCACCAACTACCACAGAACAACCAGAAGAATCTGGTTCCGGTGAAACCACTGTACCAGAGGCACCAGTAACCACCACCACTTTACCAGTAAAACCAACACCAACCACTACAACTGTGGCACCAACTACCACAGAACAACCAGAAGAATCTGGTTCCGGTGAAACCACTGTACCAGAGGCACCAGTAACTACCACCACTTTACCAGTAAAACCAACACCAACCACTACAACTGTGGCACCAACTACCACAGAACAACCAGAAGAATCTGGTTCCGGTGAAACCACTGTACCAGAGGCACCAGTAACCACCACCACTTTACCAGTAAAACCAACACCAACCACTACAACTGTGGCACCAACTACCACAGAACAACCAGAAGAATCTGGTTCCGGTGAAACCACTGTACCAGAGGCACCAGTAACCACCACCACTTTACCAGTAAAACCAACACCAACAACTACAACTGTGGCACCAACCACCACAGAACAACCAGAAGAATCTGGTTCCGGTGAAACCACTGTACCAGAGGCACCAGTAACCACCACCACTTTACCAGTTAAACCAACACCAACCAGTACAACCATGGCACCAACCACAACAACAGAAGAAACTGGTTCCGGTGAAACCACTGTACCAGAGGCACCAGTAACCACCACCACTTTACCAGTAAAACCAACACCAACCACCACAACTGTACCACCAACCACCACAGAGGCTTGCTACTGGTCCGACTGGATCAGCTCGGACAAGCCAAAACTCCCATACCGAGACGACAATGAAACTTATCCCCACATCACCCAAGCTGGGTTCGACATTTGCCCCGGACCCCAGGATATCGAATGCCGACCGGTAGGTGGTACTGTTGCAGGGTTCAAGCAGAACCAGCAGTGGCAAGTGGTGTCTTGCGACGTCAACTACGGGTTGTTATGTGCCGGGGACCAACAGACGGTCCACCCCGTGTGCGAGGATTACGAAATCAGGGTCTACTGCTGCCCCGGTAGCACCGCGAGCCCGGTATCACCCCATATGCCCATCGGTGGTGGCTCACAGCACCAGCACCAGAGCCAGAGTCAGCAGGAGATTCAGTCTATTGAAGAGCAAGTCCAGAAGATCATAGAAGGAATTGAACAAGGAGGATCTAGCTCTTCCGCCGGTGGAAGCTCACAGTCGCAGAGTCAAGTACAACATCAAGGCCAAGTACAACACCAAGTTCAGGTACAACATCAAGGTCAAGTACAACAGCAAGGTCAAGTACAACAGCAAGGTCAGGTACAACAGCAAGGTCAAGTACAACACCAAGTTCAGGTACAACACCAAAGCCAGGTACAACATCAAGGCCAAGTACAAGACCAAGGTCAAGTTCAAGTACAGCACCAAAGTCAAGTCCAACATTCGTTGAACTTGGGCCACAACCTTGCATCGATGGAGCACAACGAACAACAAATCGACTCGAACTTCCAGAACCTTCTTGACACGCTCAACAGCGGGAGTTTCGTGAGTGGATCCGATGCAAGTCAATCACAGCAGCAGGTGCAAAGCCAAATTCAGAAGTTGGACTCGCAAGTGCAACAGGTAGGATTTTGATTCTATATCACATCATTATGACAATCAATGTGACCATACAATGCTAATAGTTTTGTTTGCAAAGCATTATGAGAATCGTAAGCCTTTTGCAGGGGTTTATTAAACTCTGAAAAATATTCGTCCAATGTTATTCTCATTTGAATGTTTGTATGGCTGAATGGTTAACACCACCGATTTTTATAACGCTTCATATTTTAAAAAAACGGTCTTGGTGACGAGCCCATCACTGGATCAAAACACTGCAAAAAAATGTTTTTTCCTTAAAAATGTAAATGATGAGCCTCATGCATTCAAATGTTCAGCATCGTTTTACTGGTAAATTCAGAAGAAATTGGCCTAGCCTGGTGTCAGTTGTGTCCTTGGGCAAGGCACTTAACGTACATTGTCTAAAACCAGCGAAATAATGAGTTCTACCAAATTGAAGAAACGTCTGAATCATACGCAACACCCTGCAATAGCTCCGGTAACCCGACGGTGGGCGCGAGGTGATCTGACGATTGCCCGTGTGTTAACCCCCTTGGTTTTCCCATTCACGGGGATAAACATAAATATCCTATCCTGAACCACACCAACTACTATTTGCTTGTTATCAAAAACACATGAATATTCTATTCCGATTCTTTACAAAATGAACTCTCCTCTCAACCATCCTCCCAACTCCCCAGCAATCCCAGTTGCAACAGCAGTTCCAGAGCAGCGTCAAACACGATTTGACGAAAGTCTCCGATTTGCTTGATTCGGCCGACCAATCCATCCAACTCCCGAAAGGCCTCGCTACCAAAGAGCACCATCTCGTTGATCAGCTCAGCGCGCAAAAGACGAAAGACGTGAAAGCGGAGGAAGATATCCACTCTCAGATTAAGGTTTGTGAATTTTGTATTCTTGTATTGGAGGTACTAGGTAATGAATCGTAGTAAAAAAAATGCGAAACACGTCGGGATACAACACGAAATACACGCAAAGAATGTTACATATCAAATAAATGGTTATTACATAAATGCGGGCAAGATTACAGGGCACAACTGTCTAGAAACCTGTACGTATTACCACAGGGATAGAAATTAACGTATTTCCACAACAGTGAAAAAATATGTTACGTCGTACTCAGATAGATGAATCTCTTGTCTCGTTTTTGCTACCTTATAATCAGAGATTAGTGTTTGCTTCAATTAAAAAAAACAGGGCATAATTTTTTTTCTTAAACTTTTTTATATCATTTTTTTTAATTTTAAGCCTTTTTTGTATGTTTATTTCAATTATTGTCGTATTCTTGTATTGAAGGTACTTGGTAGTGAATCGTAGTGATTGAAGTTAAAGCTAAAATCGTCGGGTTATATAGCACGAAATGCACGCAAAGAATGTTACATTCCAAAGTAAATTGATTACAGGGCACAAAATAACTGTCTGGAATCCTGCACGTATTACTACAGGGATAGAAATTAACGCGTTCCCATACCAGTGAAAAAAATTGTTACGTCGTACTTAGATAGGTTAATCTACTGTCTCGCTTTTGTTACCTTATAATCAGAGATAAGTGTTTGTTTTACTTAACAGGGCATAATTTTTATTCTTAAACTTTTTGTATTTTATATTTTAAGCTTTTTTTGTATTTTTTTTAATACAATTTACTTGGAATTTAGATTTTTATGTAGATTTGTTTGGATAAAATTCTTGTGTTATCACAGTGCATTACATTTAATAGAGATATAATTTGACGACATTTTTTTCGAAATTTTCAGAATGCCATCCAAGAATTGACGAACACAGACATCGAAGGAGACGCCAGTTTGCAGCAACTTGTCCATAAAACCATCAGCGATTTGAACCAACTCGACAGCAACCAGAACCATTTGCTCAACCAGGTAAGGAATAACACGGTAAAGAAAACAACAAACCAAGTTACTTGGCTACTTTTTAAAGGCAAATATTTCTACTTATTAGGATATAGCGGGGGGTAGAGGATATTCATGTTTATCCCCGTGAATAGAAAAACCAAGGGGGTTAGCACACGAGCAATCATCAGATCACCTCGCACCAATCGTCGAATTACCGGAGCTATTGCAGTGTGTTGTGTATGATTCACGCGTTTCTTTAATTTAGTAGAACCCATTAATTCACTGGATTCAGGCAATGTTCGTTAAGTGCCTTGCCCAAGGACACAACTGAACTAAGCTTAATCGTCCAGTTTCGCACCTGCAACCCTTCGGCTGAAAGGCTACGCACTAACCCACTGAGCTAATTGGATGTAGTCATGTAATCAACATTCCGTTAAACCGTATCAACCTTCTCAGGAACAGCAACAATTACAAAACTTGTTGGCCATGGACACCACTGACTTGGGACAGTTCCAATCCGAAAAACGTTCTGACGATTTGGCGGAAGAGATAGAGAACCTGATCAATTAAATAGTTGCTTTTTCATACCCGTGATAACTGTGCCCGTATGTACTTGAGCTGAAATTTAATTTATAACGCACAAATTTACTGAAGTAATTTTATCGCGCTTGTTCTTTATATTTGCACCCGAACAACTAAGTTTTTTGTACCAATTTTATATTTTTGCGCTTAAAAGTTTAATCTTTTTTTTCAAGGACAAGTAATTTTTGTATTTCGTCCCAGACACCCGTTTCATTTGCACCTATTGTCATTTTGTAAACCCATATACAATCCTACGATCTTGAGGACATGACTGATTTGCACTTTGTGTAGTCTTGCATCGAATAGCGATGGATAGAGCTCTAATCAACGCGAATTTCATTTTTACTGAAAAATAATTTTCGAACCAATTACAAATATCTTGTTCTTTATTAAGCCGCGCAGTAGTTCAGACGCAAGTTTAAAATGCGGAGTCTGAATATAAACTTTAAAACTGTCGTTTCGATTACAAGTATATGTCCGATTTTAGCAAAGTCAATTTTTTGAATTTATTGTGACTTACAAATTAGCTACGATCTAAGAGTTTTATAAAAGTCCTTTTTAATACCAGTATATATATAATCCCACGCAAAGTCGACTGTTTAATTTCTAGGATGGATAGGGCAATGATGTTTATCCCCGTGAATGGGCCTATCCTTTTGCATGCATTTACAAAATTTCGTTTCTGATTTCGTTTCTAAAAGCCGATTTTCGTTTCTAATTTGCGATTTTTGTTTCTGGAAACAAATTTTTTTTTTTAGAAACATAAATTTTGTTTCTTTATTTCGTTTCTACCACTAGATGATGACGGTGAGCACAAAATGCGATACCTCGGAAAATTTATTTCTGAAAACAAAATAATCGTTTCTAAAAAAACTCTTGGTTAAAATAAATATACCGGTCAATGAAAAGAAGGTAAATACAGCTTAAGCACATGCACAATACTGTATTTGTTATATTCATTTAAAAATAAATAATGTATAAGCCTGCCATATTGAAAATAACACACTGATTAGTATTTTTCAAGGGCGGTAAAAGAAACAAATGGCATTATAGAGTGATTTAAATGTATACAATCGATAAATAGGAATACAATTACCCATAAATATTAAATAATTTAGATTAAGTTTAGAGATAAGTGACAGGTAAATATAAATGAACAAACTGTCGTAAAATAACATAAAAACGAATTTGTTTTTGTTATCGCTCCTAGAAACAAAATTTTCGTTTCTAGAAACGAAATTTTCATTTCTCGGCTAAAATTTTCGTTTCTAGAAACAAAAATTTTGTTTCCTAAAGGAATTTAGGGTTAGCATTTCCCAAAGTTCTATGATTATATGATTAGTTTAGCTGACGCAATATCACACTAATTTCGACTAAAAGAATTGCGTGTTCAGTTAATAAATGTAGTTGGATATTTCAAACTAAGATAATGTATTTGTTCTGTTTATTTAAATGAAACATAAATGCATAAACATACAACATTGAAAATACTACACTGGTTAGTAATTTTTACGGGCGGTAATAGAAACAAACGGAATTGAAGAGTGATTTAAATGTGTTCAACCGATAAACATTAAAACAACTAGCCATAAATAATGATTTTATTTAGATTAACATAAGAGAGAAGTGTCAGGTATATATTAATAAACAAAATATCGCAAAAATAACATAAAAACGAAAATTTTCATTATCGCTTCTAGAAACAAAATTTTCGTTTCTGGAAACGAAATTTTCGTTTCTCGGATAACATTTTCGTTTCTGTAAACAAAAATTGTGTTTCGTAAATGAATTTAGGGTTTTTATATTCCTAAGTTCTATGATTATATGATTCGTTTAGCTGACGCAATACCACACTAATTTCGAGTAAAAGAATTGCGTGTCCAGTTAATAAATGTAGTTGGACCTTTTATGCTAAGATATTGTTTTTTTAACAATTTATTAAAAATTAAGGTATAAACCCACAGCACTGAAAATAGCACACTGGTTAGTACTTTTCACGGGCGGCAATAGAAACAAACGGGATTAAAGAGTGATTTAAATGTGTGCAACCGATAAAAATTAAAACAACTAGCCATAAATAAAGATTTTATTTAGATTAACATAAGAGAAAAGTGTCAGGTATACATTAATAAACAAAATTCCGCAAAACTAACATAAAAACGAAAATTTTCGTTATCGCTCCTAGAAACAAAATTTTCGTTTCTGGAAACTAAATTTTCGTTTCTCGGCTAAAATTTTCGTTTCTAGAAACAAAAATTTTGTTTCCTAACGGAATTTAGGGTTAGCATTTCCCAAAGTTCTATGATTATATGATTAGTTTAGCTGACGCAATACCACACTAATTTTGAGTAAAAAAATTGCGTGTCCAGTTAATAAATGTGGTTGGACCTTTTATGCTAAGATATTGTTTTTTTTTACAATTTATTAAAAATTAAGGTATAAACCCACAGCACTGAAAATAGCACACTGGTTAGTACTTTTCACGGGCGGCAATAGAAACAAACGGGACTAAAGAGTGATTTAAATGTGTGCAACCGATAAAAATTAAAACAACTAGCCATAAATAAAGATTTTATTTAGATTAACATAAGAGAAAAGTGTCAGGTATACATTAATAAACAAAATTCCGCAAAACTAACATAAAAACGAAAATTTTCGTTATCGCTCCTAGAAACAAAATTTTCGTTTCTGGAAACTAAATTTTCGTTTCTCGGCTAAAATTTTCGTTTCTAGAAACAAAAATTGTGTTTCCTTAAGGAATTTAGGGTTAGCATTTCCCAAACTTCTATGATTATATGATTAGTTTAGCTGACGCAATACCACACTAATTTCGAGTAAAAGAATTGCGTGTACAGTTAATAAATGTAGTTGGAACTTTCAAACTAAGATAATGTATTTGTTCTGTTTATTTAAATGAAACATAAACGCATAAACATACAACATTGAAAATACTACACTGGTTAGTACTTTTTACGGGCGGTAATAAAAACAAACGGGATTGAAGAGTGATTTAAATGTGTTCAACCGATAAACATTAAAACAACTAGCCATAAATAATAATTTTATTTAGATTAACAATAGAGAGGAGTGTCAGGTATATATTAATAAACAAAATATCGCAAAAATAAAATAAAAACTAAAATTTTCATTGTCGCTTCCAGAAACAAAATTTTCGTTTCTGGAAACGAAATTTTCGTTTCTCGGGTAACATTTTCGTTTCTGGAAACAAAAATTGTGTTTCCTAAATGAATTTAGGGTTTTTATTTTCTTAAGTTCTATGATTATATGATTCGTTTAGCTGACGCAATACCACACTAATTTCGAGTAAAAGAATTGCGTGTTCAGTTAATAAATGTAGTTGGAACTTTCAAACTAAGATAATGTATTTGTTTTTGTTTATTTAAATGAAACATAAATGCATAAACATACAACATTGAAAATACTACACTGGTTAGTAATTTTTACGGGCGGTAATAGAAACAAATGGTATTTAAAAGTGATTTAAATGTGTGCAACCGTTAAACATTTAAAGAACTACCCATAAATGATAATTTTAATTTAGAATAACATTAGAGAGAAGTGTCCGGTAAATATACATGAACAAACTGTCGTAAAATAACATAAAAACGAAACTTTTTATTATCGCTTCTAGAAACAAAATTTTCGTTTCTGAAAACAAAGTTTTCGCTTATGGAAACAAAATTTTCGTTTCTCGGCTAAAATTTTCGTTTCTGGAAACAAAAATTGTGTTTCACAAATGAATTTAGGGTTTTCATTTTCCAAAGTTCTATGATTATATGATTCGTTAAGCTGACGCAATACCACAACAATTTCGAGTTAAAGAGATTGCGTGTCCAGTTAATAAATGTAGTTGGACCTTTTATGCTAAGATATTGTTTTTTTTAACAATTTATTAAAAATTAAGGTATAAACCCACAGCACTGAAAATACTACACTGGTTAGTACTTTTCACGGGCGGCAATAGAAACAAACGGGATTAAAGAGTGATTTAAATGTGTGCAACCGATAAAAATTAAAACAACTAGCCATAAATAAAGATTTTATTTAGATTAACATAAGAGAAAAGTGTCAGGTATATATTAATAAACAAAATATCGCAAAAATAAAATAAAAACGAAAATTTTCGTTATCGCTCCTAGAAACAAAATTTTCGTTTCTAGAAACAATATATATAGAATGTGTGCAACCGATCAACATTAAAACAGCTAGTCATAAAAATGAGTTTAGCTTAGATTGACATTAAATTTGTTCTCAAAAAATAAACCTTATTCTTGTTTGGTTTTCAAACGCGCGCCATTCACGCACCGCACACCACGTCAAATTATCAATATGTTCGGTTTGGGTTGAAATGAAACAGCTTGGATATACCTAAATCGACGATTTGTTATAGTAAGTACATGAAAATAGGTAGATGGATGGATAACACATTTATAAATTTGCTCCCAAAAAATAAACCTTATAGCTTGTTTGGTTTTTAAACGCGCGCCACAAACGCACCCACACTGTTAAAAAAATGATGGTAAAATTTACAATATTTCCCATGCAGCACTTTTCATCGTATGTATGGTAAAATTTACCATCAATTCTAAGGAAAATTTACCCTTTTTTACAGTAATATTTGAATTTTACTAACAAATGTAGTAAATTTTACAATATTATCCCTTAAAAATTTACAATATTTCATAGTAAAAACATTTATTTACTAATAAATGTTGTGAATTTTATTGTAAAAATTACAAATTTTTATTGTAATAAATCATGTTTTTACCAACATTTTTATTCAATTTTACAATATTCGATCACAGTAAATATTAATTTCAGGAATAATAATTACACTGATTTAGAGCAGTTTGTACTAAAAATTACCAGATACAACACTAAAAGTTATCCAGAAAATCCACAATATTAAAATCAGATGATAGAAGATAAAAATAAGGAACAATGCGAACAGAAATGAACTGTTGTAAAGTTTAAAAGTGAAGAATGCAAAAAACAAATTTATCAAAAAGTCCAAGAACACAAGTTTTTACAAATTCCGGAACAGCAGTCAGTTCCATCTTCCATGCACTGATTTATTGCATTGCACAAAAGCCTAACTTTAGGGCTTACATTGTGCCGTTTTGCTTTTTCAGTCTTTGAACCACACTCTCCTATTTTAGCGAAGTATCGTGTGAAAAAATGTAACAATATTTATAATCAGGTGGCATTAAGGCTGAAGGATTGGGCATAGTGTTAAGGATGGTGCAAATAGTAAACCGCAAGGACACTGCAATGTATACACTATGGGCTATGGCATATTACAAGTAAAATGAAATTACCTTTGCACAAATTCCAACATGTTTTTTATTTTCTCTGTGTATACCATATTAAACACGTAGAATGAGCAGAATGTATACACTAATGCTGTGAAGAAATCTTCAAATCTTGCAGTCACTTCTTGTTCAATTGCCACATAAAATTCTGTTGCTGACACTGGTGATTCACCTGTTTAAAAAACAAAGCATTTAAGATCACGACTATTTTTACATATAGGTTTAGAGAGATACACCAAGGCGCTTCAATACACTGCTTCAATCTGACACACTTCGGACATTCACATTTCTCATTTTTTAGTATTACTGCAACTGTAATTTAGAAACCATTTAAATTTATTAAAATTATTCACCTTTCTAAGAAACATTTAACACAGAAACATAGCTGACAATATGCGGTGGTGTGTAGAATGCGATTTTATATAGTCATGACATACCTATAACAGCAATAAATGGTGTTGCTGGTGCCCGTTTTTCGATTTCTGTGATGAGTGATTCTTTCTAAAAAAAAATATAAATTTAAGTAGCATGGACAGGGTGGGCTCTGACTTACAGATGACCAAAAAGCATTTGTCTCTTTACCAACATCTATTAACAGTTAATAGATCAAAAAGGGTTTAACGCAAGCGCCACAGCACTAAATGTATACTCACAGCAAATGTTTGATAGAGCTGGGAAATATCTAGAAACATAGCTAAACAATAGTAGAATGAGCTTCAATACAGTCAGTCATGACATACCTATAACAGCAATGAATGGGGGTTGCTGGGTGCTGTTCTCTGATTTTTGTGATGAATGACTTTTTCTTTGCTATATTTTTCTAATA
>CH002372.1:592501-648239 GCA_000149265.1 Ciona savignyi
AATCATGATTTGAGAAAATCATGATTTGAGAAAATCAACATCCCTGTTTTTAAGGTATTTCCCTATAGGTTATTTTTTCTTTTTTCTAAGTGATAAATCAGTGACTAATGTACTTACATTTTAGAAAATCAAATTTTAATTGTAACAGCCGTTCAAGCGCTATGCCCAAAAAAGTTAATTTTTTTAGAAAAAAATACCGTTTTGTTTTGTAACGACCCAGGGGAATTTCCCTAGATTTATCACCCGAAATTTTGGTTTCTGTATATCTAGACCATGTTGTCTAACAAATACCAAAGTTTCATTGCGATTCCATTTTTCCTTCTGGTAGATGTCGGGGCGACATGGCGTGCTTGTCACAATCATGATTTGAGAACAAAATCTTATTGTTTAGGGTATTTCCCTAGGTAATTTTTTTATTTCTTTTAAGTGTTAAATTAGTTACTAATGCACTTACATTTTACCAAAACTGATTCAAATTAGCGCTGTCGTTTAAGCGCTATGCCCAACAAAGCTAATTTTTTAGAAAAAAATACCGTTTTGTTTTATAACGTCCCAGGGAAATTCCCCTGGATTCATCACCCAAAATTTTGGTTTCTGTATATCTAGACCATGTTCTGTTACAAATGTCAAATTTTTATGGCGATTTCATTACTCCTTTTGCTAGATTTCGGGGCAACATGGCATGCTTGTCACAATCATAATTAAAGAACAAAATCCGATTTTTAGGGTATTTCCCTGGGTAATTTTTTATTTCTTTTAAGTGTTAAATCAGTGACTAATGCACTTACATTTCACCAAATCTGATACAAATTGTATCGGTCGTTCAAGCGCTATGCCCAAAAAAGGCTATTTTTTTACAAAAAAATACCGTTTGGTTTTAACGTCCCAGGGGAATTCCCCTAGATTTATCACCTAAAATTTTGATTTCTGCATGTCTAGACCATGTTGTCCAACAAATCACCGAGTTTCATTGCGATTCCATTAACCCTTCTGGTAGATGTCGGGGCGACATGGCATGCCTGTCACAATTATCATTTAAGAGCAAAAGTTTAATTTTTAGGGTATTTCCCTAGGTAATTTTTTTATTTCTTTTAAGTGTTAAATCAGTGACTAGTGCACTAACATTCCACCAAATTTGATTCAAATTGGAGCATCCGTTCAAGCGCTATGGCCTAAAAAGCAAATTTTTTAGAAAAAAATGACCGTTTTGGTTTTTAACCTCCAAGGGGAATTCCCCTTAATTTATTACCCAAAATGTTGGTTTCTGCATATCTAGGCCATGTTGTCTAAAAAATCACCAAGTTTCATTGCGATTCCATTATTCCTTCTGGTAGATGTCGGGGCGCCATAGCATGCCTGTCACAATTATCATTTAACAGCAAAAGTTTAATTTTTAGGGTATTTCCCTAGGTAATTTTTTTATTTCCTTTAAGAGTTAAATCAGTGACTAGTGCACTAACATTCCACCAAATTTGATTCAAATTGGAGCAGCCGTTCAAGCGCTATGCCACAAAAAAAGCGCAACTTTTCATAAAAACTACCGTTTTGGTTTTTAACCTCCCAGGGGAATTCCCCTCAATTTATCACCCAAAATTTTGGTTTTTGCATATCAAGACCATGTTGTTTAACAAATGACAAAGTTTTATTGCAATCCCATTATTCCTTTTGGTAGATGTCGGGGCGCCATGCCATGACTGTCAAGCGTTTGACGAAAAAAAAAAGAAAAAAACGAAAAAAAAAAGAAAAAAAAAAACGGACAAAAACAATATGTGTCCCATTTTTCCAAATGGGACCCATAATAAACATTGGTTGATTATTAAGTTTATTGAACTAACTATGAAAAGTAGTAGTTACATATTGACAACTATTTGCGTATTTGACATTATATGGAAAATACAGTATAGGCTTCCTCCATTATGTCATGGCATAGCATTCCATTACAATCACATACATTTGACTGTCATAAAGTGGAATTACCGAAGCTATTACAATGTTTCGTATACGACCAAGACGGGCTTTAAGTTTTAGCACAACCCACTGCTCCACTGGGCCCAAGCGTGATAAGCTTTTCAGCCGATACGCTGTGGGCTCGCGCTTTCTTTTGTGGTTTACTGACCCAGGCGTTAGCTGAGCTTGGTTCGGTAGGCTGCCTAACGGTCTCTCGCGAGCTGCGCAGCGGAATGTCATACTTTCCACAGAACGCCCACCAAATGTTATGGTAGTCACGATTTATAAAGTCTTAATCTCAAACTCGAAGTCTATAACTCTTGATTTACTTTAGTTGTATTCTGCGTCTCGTTCAATATACGGTTAATTCGCGACTCAAGTTAATTAGTACGTCATTCAGCATAACACCAGTTGTATAGTCTAAGGTACGTTATACAGCATGACGCAAGTTGTCTTAAGTACGTTATTGCAAGTTATTTAGTAGGTTATCTAAATTTCCAGAATATATAGGGAATTTACAAGGTGCGAATAGTTTACGTGCCAGACGTTTCACATCTGCACGTTTGACTAACTGTGGGAAATTAGGTGGAAAAACTATGTTAATGATTTAAACGGCAAAAATACAAAGGCCCGTACAAGGTGATAATTACGTAAAAAGTAATAAAACACGTGCGAAAATAAACATCAAACGCAAAACAACGACGTTTAAAGTATAAAATATTTTAGACATAAATTAAAACAAATATATATTATATTAGAGGTGCCACAACGCTGTAGAACTTAAACTGGTTGCGATTGTATCCAAAACAGCTCGGTAACCCTACGGTGGGCACGAGGTGATCTAACGATTGCCCGCGTGTTAACTACCTTGTGTTTTTCCATTCACGGGATAAACATGAATAACCTATTCATGTAATTCATCCTGTGAATAGAAAAACCAAGGGTTTACCACACGGTCAGTGTTCAGACCACCTCTCGCCCAACGTCGGGTTACCGGGGGTTCCTGAAATATCTGCTTAGTGGGACAACACTTAAAGGAGGGCAGCAGGGAAACTGCGGACTAAAGTTACGGACACTAATTTTAAGCCTTTCCTGAGACTAATCCCAACCCCAGAACTAACCTTAACTTCAAGCCGATGTTTAAAACTAACTCTAATGTCCTAATCTTCATTTTAGTGTACAGTTTCCCCCCATCACTCCTTTCCGATTTCCCTCCTATTAAGTTTTACCTTGCTAAGTACCTTGCCCACAAACTACTAGTTAGCGACCAGTTTCGACCTAGAAAATCTTCGACCGATGGCATATGGCCCGACAACTACCTGAAGGGCAATATAAACGCAATGGAATTTTGGTATTTGTTTTACAACAAGGTCTATATATTGAGAAACTAAACTTTCGGGTGATAAATTCAAGGTAATTCCTCTGAGAAGTTAGAAACCAAAACGGCATTTTTTCTAAAAAAATTGCTTTTTGTGGCATAGCGCTTGAACGGCTGCTGTAAGTGCATTCGCCACTGATTTAACAGTTGGAAGAAATAAAAAATTACCTAGGCAAATACCCTAAAAAATAAGATTTTATCCTTAAAATCATGATTGTGACAAGCATGCCACGGCATAGCGCCCCGACATCTACCAAAAATAGTAATGGAAATAGAACTTTGTCATTTTTTCTAAAAAATTTGTTTTTTTTTATCATAGCGCTTGAACAGCTGCACCAATTTTATTCAGATTTGGTGGAATGTTGGACCGTTAGCCACTTCTGTGCCTAATAAAAATACAAAAACATTTAAAACATTTTAAGAGTAATTTGCTTAAAAACGAAGATATGTTTCTGAATAATGATTTTGACAGGTACGGCATGTTGCCCCGACATCTACCCGAAGAAATAATGAAAACGCAATAAAACATAATGAAAATGAAAATGTCATTTGTTAGACACCATGGTTTAGATATGCAGAAACAAAAATTTTGGATAGTAAATTCTGGAAGTCTGGTTTAAACTTTCTGGAATGTTGAATAACATGGACCTGACGTACACATATCTGACAATAACATATATTGTATAATGAACAAAATAACAAAATAGGATTGCTACCTTTTAGCTTGCAGAAACAAAATACATATTCGGTATATAAAACACACCAAATGTGGGTAGGGACTTGCATAAACACATAGTATATAAATTGTGTTTTAAGAATAACGGTGGTTAAACTGGTGGTTGGGACTCTCTAGTTAACAACATGCTTCAATTCAAAACATATGTGGTATAATGTTCGTCCTTTAACCACTGTTGTTTAAAATTTAACAAAGTTACAAATTACTTTTGGAAATGCACTAAAATGGCGAATTGTCCCTGAATCATGATAGTAACATGCATTGCCCTAAAATTTCCAAGGAGTTTTTGTAATCTGTGTACCGCGACAGATTATTGTACAATTATAATTTATGCATATGTAATAGTTTTTAAGTCTTTCACAACCGACTAAATGCAATAATTCAAACATGCTGTACCGCAGTGTTTTTTTTCATTTTTTAGTCATTTTTAATTTAGCACAGTTTTTTAACAGTTTATGCTATGATTTAATATTTAGTATGTTTGGAAAGATAATTTACCCCTCTTCCAAACAATTCGCATACCTAGAACCTACCTCCAATTACGAATAATTGTGTAAATTTTAGTGAACACCACTTTATATGTAAAGAAAATTCTGCTCGACTTTAAAACATTTGAGGTGTACTGACAAACGAAATACTCACTAATTATTAGTATGCCCTAATGATATGAAAATGTTAACGTAGATTGCCTAATAGTTTTTGTACTCAGAAAAATTTGAACTGTATTTTTATCTTCAAGAGTTTTTTTACTATTCCTAACTTAAATTTCCCTTTATTCTAACTATATTATGCAAAAATGAACCAAAACCGACCCTTTCAGCTATTATCTTTAAATTGTTTTTATAATTTTATAATTTACATTTAATCAAATTTTGTAACACGTAACATAACTCACCATTTTTAAGCTCAAGGGGGTAACCAGAAGTCTTAAAAAAAGTAGTTTCTATTACCATATATAGCAGCCAACATCACGTGGTTATATCAAACGATACGTAAAGGGAACGAGCTCTTCTTTTAGGGGACAAGCCTATCTTAGGTTGGAACCTAAGATCCAAAAAAGAAAAAAAGAAACAACTACTTAAAAAACGATTAGAATCCATTCTGGCTTTGAACTTTATCCCGTTAAAAATTAAAAACAAAATATCAAATGCCAAAACTTACATAAATCCAAATTTATGTTCGAATTCCTTGCTGGCAAACCCGTATGAGAGACTTTATTGTCTATAATATACTTTCTCATTTAAATTTTCGTGATATGGTTAAATACAGTATTTACGAGCAAAAATAGATGTCAACTTTACGCAGTCAATATAAAGACCAATTCTACCTGCTATAATGCAATACTCAATGAGTACAATTTATTTAATGTTTAACCTATATGTTGTATAAAGAACAAACATTGACATACTGCACAAACGTGCATTAAATGATTTTTAATATCGGTTCACGAGTATTTGTTTTGTTTAGTATTTGTAAAACCAGTACCACACCAGGATACAACCGCTTGCTAACATGTACAAATTACGACTTACGACGGCTATATAGTTCAACGCACGTACATATGATGAAAAGGCGCAAACACATGATAGCACTGATTAGTTCACGCTAAGATAGAAAGCAAGGCGCATGATAATATTCAGAGGCACAAAGAAGGAATTACACTGTTACACTCTATCCGTCTCCACAGTTCTGCGTACCCAGTCGCAGAGAAATACATCATTCTCCAAAAAATATCATTAAAATCTATCAAATACCATGTAAAATCACTTTAAAAGGGGGTACATAACGATAGCGGTTAAGTGTGTCGCCTTTCAATCGAAAGGTTGCAGGTGCGAAACTGGTCGCTATAGCTAGTCGGTTGTGTCCTTGGTCAAGGCACTTAACGGACATTTCCTGGACCCAGCGGATTAATGGGTTCTACAAAATTGAAGGAACGTGTCCACACACAACACACTGTAATAGCTCCGTTAACCCGACGGTGGGCGCGAAGTGATCTGACGATTGCCCGTGTGTTAACCCCCTTGGTTTTCCCATTCACGGGGATAAACATGAATACTATCCTATCCTATTACAGAGTGGCGAAATATGGGACTACAACACAATAGTGTTATTAGCAACAACACAAAAAAAAACAATAAACAAACCACCAAAGACACAAAAGTGGGCAAAACTCTCCCGTTCAAAATTGACCCATAATGTCAAATTAATAATGCGATAGGTCTCTCAAAACATCGAGATAAAATGTCGGCCGATCAGTTCGTCGTGTACGAGGCTGGTGCTACAAAACGACATGGTAAAAAGTTTGCGATTGTCGACCATGA
The DNA here is from genome assembly GCA_000149265.1 of Ciona savignyi. Classification (NCBI taxonomy): domain Eukaryota; kingdom Metazoa; phylum Chordata; class Ascidiacea; order Phlebobranchia; family Cionidae; genus Ciona; species Ciona savignyi. The sequence continues at coordinate 598,884 of CH002372.1, forward strand.
TGTATGCTTCGGGTTCAAAAAGTGTTATAATGCGTTCTACTGCCTGTTCGTTGGCTCTTTTCGAGTAAAGTAGCCAACGCTTCTTTGAAGTCGGTTAAAATGAACTTTGTGTACATCAGTTTCGTTGGCAATTACATAATTTACTGAAGGAATAAACTACGTATTCGTATACGGTCCTTTATAAAGAAAGTAAGATTTTCTTTTTTTATCTTCTAGCAGTCATGCGCCTCGCAGCAACACTCTGTCGCCCACATTAAAATTGTGTCCACTTGATGCGTTCTTTATCATACCGCGTTTTCATTGCTGCTCTTCGCTAGACGAGTACTGTAGTGTAGAGCGAGTACGGTCGTGTGGCCAAATGGTTAACGCGACCGATACATATACCAACTCTTATACAAAAAAACGTCTTAGTGACGAGCCTATCATGGGTTCGAAACTTAGCTCGGTAAAAAAAATTCTTCGTTGGGCGAGGCGATTTTTAACTGCTTGATGAGTCAGCAACATTCTGACTTGAAGATCCATGGGGAACGTTGAGGGTTGGAATGAAGGTGATCCGTTCATTCATATCTACTGCCAAGCGCAAATCTCTACCGGTGAGTAGAAAATGGAGAGACACACCAGTCTCATCTGTTTGCTTGCATCATAAGTTGCACATATCGAAGATAGTGCTTTGACCCAACGATACGAATCTATTTTGTACATAATCTTTAACATGGCAATAATTGTTCAGTTATTGCGCTCAAATCCGCCGTTCCCAGCTGAACGATGGGCGGAGCTTATAGTGCGCTTTATAGGGAAGGTTTCGCATTAGTTCTCTCGCCGGGCGTTGTGGCGTGCGCCTGTAATCCAGTTACTTGGAGGCTTGGGTTGGAGGACGAAGTGAGATTGGGAGCTCTGTGGCGCTCTGTCCTATGTCGATCGGGCGTCCGCGCTAAGCTCGGCGTCAATATGGGCATTCCAGGGGAGCCCGGAGTGGCCAGGTTGTCCAAGGAGGAACGCACCGGGCGAGGCCCGAAAGGGAGCAGCCAAAAGTTCCCACGTTGATCAGTAGCGGGATAGCGCCTGTGAATAGGCGGAGCGTTGCAGCCCAGTCAATATCGCAGGACACAATCCTTTTTCACTTTTTTAACCTTCGGTTTTATTTCAGGTTCAATACCAAGCGCACACAGTTTATTTGTAGTTTTTTTTCTAAAGGAATCACCATATATGGACTGTTGTGTGTTTTCAATCAGAAATCTTTGGAGCACTTTTTATTCCAGTAATTGTGTTTACTTTTTATTTTTATATAAATAAGTCCAACAAGGTAAAGAACGAATCAATAAAAAAGCATTCTTAGTCTCTTAAATAAGACGCAAACACGACAGTCGTTTTCACCAGAACATAAGTATGTCGGATAAAAACCGATCAAAATGTAGAATGGTAATATTGAAATATAATGTTGAAACGGAAAGTATTTTAAGCCATGGATATATCTGTTTATTAAACTTAGGGTAGATACTGCTTATAACTTTTTAAAATTTTCAGTTATGCTTCCATTTGCCCTATAACCATGGATCATTTTAGCCTAACTCCGCAGTAACCCCAATAACTTGACTGCAAGCATCAGGGAAATGATTTGTCATGTTTCAACCACTGTAACGTTCTAACCCAGGCATGGGCAACCCCTGGCACGCGTGCCGAACTTGGCACGCGAGCTCGTATTTCTGGCACGCTAGTTTAAGGAAATTAGATTGATTCTTTTCTTTTAAAGATAATAACTTAAAAGTTGTATTATTTAAGCTTTGGCCACGTGCATAACATGTTTATTACCGTAAGTTGTGAAGATTTGATTATTTATTACCGTGTTATTGTTACTCAACAAACACCAAAGAGTACAACAATCCGCTTGCAAATTTCGCAACCTGCTGCCACAGACGAATCGGACTAGAGAGAAATTTGTACGTTTGTGCAGACAACCAGATGTATTTAAAATCAGTTACCCTTAGCATCCTAATTTACTTTTGTTAGCAATTTGAGATACAAAATGTTATAAGGCTAAACATGATGTACCATGTACCGGTAAGGTCATTCGGTATCGGTAAAGGTCATAAATGCATATTTCGGCAAGTAAAAAAAGACCGGTAAACTTATTTCACATAAGCTCATCGTTACGTTTATCAAATTGCGTTAATGAGAGTAAAAATTCATCATTGAACACACTTTTTCACCTGCCTAAGGTTTGCTCTATCAGTAATAGTACAGCGCTTGCTTAATTTGCAGTAAAGATGAAAATTAAAAGTTATTACTGTAAAAAGTTATTTCGTTTTTTTGTCCCTACCGAATATTGGGACCATCAGCTAAGAAACTTCAAACTGATGTACGAGATGTATTTAAAGCTACTCAAGATAATATTTTCTTAGAATTAAAACTTAACCCTTTTGAGAAAGTTTATTGTGAATGTTTTGTTTTATATTGTGTTTTCACTATTTAGGTAAATTTAAATCATTTTTTTCAAAACAGGCACCTTTAAGAATGAAAAAGAAATATGTTGTCACGAATTGTCAGTTATTAATATCAAGTGAATTTGATAACCACTTTAAAAAAAAACATTTAACAAGACATTTTATCAATTTTCCTTTAAAATGGAAACTTCTGAAACATTTTTTAAGCAAACTCCCCAAGATAAATACCCTTATAACAATTGTGTGTATTTCTGGTGTTTTCCGAAATATATTTCTAAAACAATTTAAATTTCATATTGTTTATTTCCATGGGGTACTGTACGACTCGTTTTAAACGCTTGTATTTTTGTTATATTTTAAGTGTTGTCTTTTTAATTATTGTTGTATGAAGCAAAAAAATACAAAATAAATTAAACAAATCAATCAATCAACTTTACGACGACATGAGCTGTCAATGAAGTGACGTCACAGCGGTGGGCAGGGCTTATAGTGGGCTTTATAGAGAAGGTTTCGCACTAGTTCTCACGCCGGGCGTTGTGGCGTGCGCCTGTAATCCAGTTACTTGGAGGCTTGGGTTGGAGGACGGTGTGAGATTGGGAGCTCTGTGGCGCTCTGTCCTATGTCGATCGGGCGTCCGCGCTAAGCTCGGCGTCAATATGGGCATTCCAGGGGAGCCCGGAGTGACCAGGTTGTCTAAGGAGGAACGCACCGGGCGAGGCCCGAAAGGGAGCAGCCAAAAGTTCCCACGTTGATCAGTAGCGGGATAGCGCCTGTGAATAGGCGGAGCGTTGCAGCCAAGTCAATATCGCAGGACCCAATCCTTTGCAATTTTTTAACCTTCGGTTTTATTTCAGTGCCGGTTCAATACCAAGCTGCAAATAGTTTTTTTTCTAAAAGAATCACCATATGTGGAAAGTTATGTGTTTTCAATTTGAAATTTTGGGATCGAATCCCTTCTACTCCACTCTTTATTCCAATGATTGTGTTTATTTTATATAAATAAGTCGAACGATGTAAAGAACGAATTGATGAAAAAGCATTCGTAGTAACTTAAATAAAAGGCTAAATCACGACAGTCGTTTTCACTAGAACATATAAGTATGTCGGATAAAAACCGACCAAACTAGAACGTAGATTGAAAATTTTGAAATTTAATGTTAAAACGGAAAGTGTTTTAAGCCATGGATATATCTGTTTATTAAACGTAGCGCAGATACTGCCTAAAACATTTAAAAAAGTTTAGTTCTGCTTCCATTTGCACTATTTCCATACATCATTTTAGCATAACTCCGCGGTTACCCCGATAACTTGACTGCAAGCATCAGAGAAAATGATTTATCATGTTTCAACCACTGTAACGTTCTAACCACACTATGAATTTTAATATCCTGCCATAGTTTTTTTATTAACACAATTTCCTACAATAAAAATTAAAATTTTTCAAAATATTAATATCAAGTGAAATTCATAACCACTTTCAAAGAAAAGAAAAAAAAAACATTTAACAAAACATTTTATGAAATTTCTAATAAAATGGAAACTTTTGAAACATTTTTAAGCAAATGCCCCAAGATAAATACCCCTATAACAATTGTGTGTATTTCTGGTGTTTTCTGAAATATACAGTATTTCTAAAACAAAGCAATTATGTTTCGATTTTTCAACTAAATAAAAATATTTTTTGTAATTATTTTAATAGTTTATTTTCAATATCTATAAGGGGACATGACTGATTTGCACTTTATGTAGTCTTGCATCGAATAGCGATGGATAGAGCTCAAATCAACGCGAATTTCATTTTTACTGATAACTAATTTTCGAACCAATTTAAATTTCATATTGCTTCTCTGGCGTGCCTAATACGACTCGTTTTAAACACTTGTCTCTTTGCTATATATTGAGTGTTGTCTTTTTAATTATTGTTTCTAAAAGCAAAAAAGAAAAATAAATTAAACAAGACCATTAATCAACTTTAGGACGACATGGGCTGTCAATCAAGAGACGTCACAACAGTGGGCGGAGCTTCTAGTGCGCTTTATAGGAAAGGTTTCGCACGAGTTCTCACGCCGGGCGTTGTGGCGTGCGCCTGTAATCCAGTTACTTGGAGGCTTGGGTTGGAGGACGGTGTGAGATTGGGAGCTCTGTGGCGCTCTGTCCTATGTCGATCGGGCGTCCGCGCTAAGCTCGGCGTCAATATGGGCATTCCAGGGGAGCCCAGAGTGGCCAGGTTGTCTAAGGAGGAACGCACCGGGCGAGGCCCGAAAGGGAGCAGCCAAAAGTTCCCACGTTGATCAGTAGCGGGATAGCGCCTGTGAATAGGCGGAGCGTTGCAGCCCAGTCAATACCGCAGGACCCAATCCTTTGCAATTTTTTAACCGTCGGTTTCATTTCAGTTCCGTTTCAATACCAAGCGCACACAGTATATTTTTAGTTTTTTTTTAAGATTCACAATATGTGAATGTTATGTGTTTCCAATTCGAAATCCTGGGATCGAATCCCGTCTAGCGCACTTTTTATCTTAATGATAGTGTGTGTTTTTATTTCTTATATAAATAAGTCGAACATAGTAAGAAACGAATTAATACAAAAGCATTCGTAGTAACTTAAATAAGACGCAAACACGACAGTAGTATATCAGAACAAAGTACGTCGGATTAAAACCGACCAAACAGAAACGTAGATTGGTAATTTTAAAATTTATTGTTGAAACGAAAAGTATTTCAAGTTATGGATATATCTGTTTATGAACTTATGGCAAATACTGCCTAAAACATTTTAATTACTTTAGTTATGCTTTTATTTGCCCTTTTACCGTGTATAATTTTAGTATAACTCCGCAGTTACCCCAATAACTTGACTGCAAGCATCAGGGAAAATGATTTGTCATGTTTCAACCACTGTAACGTTCTACCACACTATAAATATTAATAGCCTGACATATTTTTTTAATGACACAATTTACTACAATAAAGATTTAAAGTTTTCCAAAATATTTATATCAAGTGAATGTTATAACCACTTTCAAAGAAAATGAAAAAAAAAACATTTAACAACACATTTTATCAAATTTCCTTTAAAATGGAAACTTGTGAAACATCTTTTTAGCAAATACCCCAAGATACCCTTATAACAATTGTGTGTATTTCCAGTGTTTTCCGAAATTTATTTCTAAAACAAAGCAATTATGTTTGAACTTTTCAACTAAATAAAAAAAATATTTTGTGATTATTTTTATAGGGTATTAGTCAATATCTACAAGAGGGCATGACTTATTTGGGAGAAAACTAAAAGGATTAAAAGCGGAAAGGCGGGAGGGAGGGAAATTGCATACTAAAATGAATATTAAGTCATTAGAGTTAGTTTAAAACATGGGGTTGGAGTTAGGGTTAGTTCTGGGGTTAAGATTAATGTTTAGACAAGAGTTAAAATTAATTTTAAAAGTTTTGGTTAGCAGTTTCCCTTCTATCCGCCTTACCCCCTTTAGCATTTCCTCTAATTTGCACTTTATATGTAGTCTTGCATCGAATATCGATGGATAGAGCCCAAATCAACGCGAATTTCATTTTTACTGATAACTAATTTCCGAACCAATTTAAATTTCATATTGCTTCTCTGGCGTGCCTAATACGACTCGTTTTAAACACTTGTCTCTTTGCTATATATTGAGTGTTGACTTTTTAATTATTGTTTCTAAAAGCAAAAAATAAAAATAAATTAAACAAGGTCGTCAATCAACTTTAGGACGACATGAGCTGTCAATCAAGTAACGTCACAGCGGTGGGCGGAGCTTATAGTGCGCTTTATAGGGAAGGTTTCTCAGTAGTTCTCTCGCCGGGCGTTGTGGCGTGCGCCTGTAATCCAGTTACTTGGAGGCTTGGGTTGGAGGACGGTGTGAGATTGGGAGCTCTGTGGCGCTCTGTCCTATGTCGATCGGGCGTCCGCGCTAAGCTCGGCGTCAATATGGGCATTCCAGGGGAGCCCGGAGTGGCCAGGTTGTCAAAGGAGGAACGCACCGGGCGAGGCCCGAAAGGGAGCAGCCAAAAGTTCCCACGTTGATCAGTAGCGGGATAGCGCCTGTGAATAGGCGGAGCGTTGCAGCCCAGTCAATATCGCATGACCCAATCCTTTTTACTTTTTTAACCTTCGGTTTCATTTCAGTTCCGGTTCAATACCAAACGCGAACACTTTTAATTTGTTTTTAAAAGAATCACCATATGTTGAATGTTATTACTTTCATTCCGAAATCATGGGTTCGAATCCCGTCTACCGCACTTTTTGTTCTAATAATAGCGTGTTTGTAGACCAATTATAACGAGGCAGGCTAATTTATTTTTTCCTATAATTGAGTCGAACGAAGTTAAAACGAATTTATGAAAATGCATTTGTACTCTATCGTATAGTAATTTAAATAAGACGCAAACACGACCGTCGTTTTCACCAGAACATAATAAAAGTCGGATGAAAATGGACCAAACTGAACGTAAATTAGTAAATTTGAAATTCAATGTTAAAACGGAAAGTATTTTAAGGCATGGATATATCTGTTTATTAAACGTAGGGAAGATACTGCTTAAAACTTTTTAAATTGTTTAGTTCTGCTTCCATTTGCACTATTTCCATACATCATTTTAGCATAACTCTTCAGTAACCCCAATAACTTGACTGCAAGCATCAGGGAAAATGATTTGTCATGTTTCAACCACTGTAACGTTCTACCACACCATGAACATTAATAGCCTGACATATTTTTTTAATGACACAATTTACTACAATAAAGATTTAAAGTTTTCCAAAATATTAATATAAAGTGAAATTCGTAACCACTTTCAAAGAAATAGAAAAAAAAAACTTTTAACAAGACATTATCTTCTAAGCAAATGCCCCAAGATAAATACCCTTATAACAATTGTGTTAATTTCCAGTGTTTTCCGAAATATATTTCTAAAACAAAGCAATTATGTTTGGATTTTTTAACTAAATAAAAATATTATTTTGTTATTATTTTCATAGTCTATTAGTCTATTAGTGGACATGACTGATTTGCACTTTATGTAGTCTTGCATCAAATAGCGATGGATAGAGCCCAAATCAACGCGAATTTCATTTTTACTGATAACTAATTTCCGAACCAATTTAAATTTCATATTGCTTCTCTGGCGTGCCTAATACGACTCGTTTTAAACGTTTGTCTCTTTGCTATTTTTTAAGTGTTGTCTTTTTAATTATTGAAAAAATACAAAATAAAGTAAACAAGACCGTCAATTAACTTTACGACGACATGAGCTGTCAATCAAGTGACGTCACAGCGGTGGGCGGAGCGTCTAGTGCGGTTTATAGGGAAGGTTTCGCATTAGTTCTCTAGCCGGGCGTTGTGGCGTGCGCCTGTAATCCAGTTACTTGGAGGCTTGGGTTGGAGGACGGTGTGAGATTGGGAGCACTGTGGCGCTCTGTCCTATGTCGATCGGGCGTCCGCGCTAAGCTCGGCGTCAATATGGGCATTCCAGGGGAGCCCGGAGTGGCCAGGTTGTCTAAGGAGGAACGCACCGGGCGAGGCCCGAAAGGGAGCAGCCAAAAGTTCCCACGTTGATCAGTAGCGGGATAGCGCCTGTGAATAGGCGGAGCGTTGCAGCCAAGTCAATATCGCAGGACCCAATCCTTTTAAATTTTTTAACCTTCGGTTTCATTTCGATGACGATTCAATACCAAGCGCACGCAGTTTATTTTTTTAGAGAATCACCATATGTGAAAAGTTATGTGTTTTCAATTTGAAATTTTGGGATCGAATCCTTTCTACTCCACTTTTTATCCCAATTATTGTGTTTATTTTATATAAATAAGTCGAACGATGTAAAGAGCGAATTAATAAAAACGCATTCGTAGTAACTTCAATAAGAGGTTAAAACACGACAGTCGTTTTCACCAGAACATAAGTATGTCGGATAAAAACCAACCAAACTAGAACGTAGATTGGTAATTTTGAAATTTAATGTTGAAACGGAAAGTGTTTTAAGCCATGGATATATCTGTTTATTAAACTTAGGGTAGATACTGCTTAAAACTTTTTAAATTTTCAGTTCTGCTTCCATTTGCCCTATTTTCATATATCATTTTAGCATAACTCCGCAGTAACCCCAATAACTTGACTGCAAGCATCAGGGAAAATGATTTGTCGTGTTTCAACCACTGTAACGTTCTACCACACCATGAATATCAAAATGCTGACATAGTTTTTTATTGACACAATTTACTTCAATAACGATTGAATTTTTTTCAAAAATCAAGTGAAAATTGTAACCACTTTTAAAGAAAAACGATAAAAACATTTAACAAGACCTTTTATCAAATTTATATTAAAATGGAAACTTTTGAAACATTTTTTAAACAAATGCTCCAAGATAAATACCCTTATAACAATTGTGTGTATTTCTGGTGTTTTTTCCGAACTATTTTTAAAACAAGGCATTTATGTTTGGATTTTTCAACTAAATAAAATGATTCATAGTCTATTAGTCAATATCTATAAGAGGACACGACTGATTTGCACTTTATGTAGACTTGCATCGAATAGCTAAGCACACAATAACCGACGTGTAGAAGGTTCCAACTTACAATCTATTCGCGGAAGGCAGAACGTACTATTGCATGGTAAGTTAGCCTAAGCGTAACAATTTACCCAATGTCAAAATGGTGTTAATGCATTTACCAATGTATGGTTGGTGTGTAGTTAATCACTAATAAATTTAGTTTGTTTCTGCGGTACGCAGCATTTATCTAACTCTAACTGAACTGAAAACACAAATATATACAACGCAATACAAAATAATACAGATTAACAGAAATATACCAACCGATTTGGTTTGTTATTAAACGATTCCTAAATATATAATTATTTCCCACAAATCGCGTTGTTTTTATTTGAGTTTTACGGCCGGCACCATATATTTTCTTACTTGTTTTCATTTTTATTTCCATGGCGTACTGTACGACTTGTTTTAAGCACTTGTCTTTTTGCTATATTTGAAGTGTTTTTTATTATTATTGTTGTTTAAAGGAAAAAAACAACAAAATAAATTAAACAAGGCAGTCAATCAACTTTACGACGACTTGTGCTGTCAATCAAATGACGTCACAGCGGTGGGCGGAGCGGCTAGTGCGCTTTATAGGGAAGGTTTCGCACTAGTTCTCTCGCCGGGCGTTGTGGCGTGCGCCTGTAATCCAGTTACTTGGAGGCTTGGGTTGGAGGACGGTGTGAGATTGGGAGCTCTGTGGCGCTCTGTCCTATGTCGATCGGGCGTCCGCGCTAAGCTCGGCGTCAATATGGGCATTCCAGGGGAGCCCGGAGTGGCCAGGTTGTCTAAGGAGGAACGCACCGGGCGAGGCCCGAAAGGGAGCAGCAAAAAGTTCCCACGTTGATCAGTAGCGGGATAGCGCCTGTGAATAGGCGTAGCGTTGCAGCCAAGTCAATATCGGAGGACCCAATCCTTTGCAATTTTTTAACCTTCGGTTTCATTTCAGTTTCGATTCAATACCAAGCGCACTCAGTACATTTCAGTTTTTCTTTAAGAATCACCATATGCAATATGTTATGTGTTTCCAATTCGAAATTCTGGGATCGAATCCCGTCTAGCGCACTTTTTATCTTAATGATAGTGTGTTTTTTATTGTTTATATAAATAAGTCGAACATAGTAAGGAACGAATTAATACAAAAGCATTCGTAGTAACTTAAATAAGAGGTTAAGACACGACAGTCGTTTTTACCAGAACATATAAGTATGTCGGATAAAAACCAACCAAACTAGACTGTAGATTGAAAATTTTGAAATTTAATGTTAAAACGGAAAGTGTTTTAAGGCATGGATATATCTGTTTATTAAACTTAGAGCAAAAACCTCTTAAAACATTTAATTTTTTTCAGTTCTGCTTCCATTTCCCGTATTTTCATATATAATTTTAGCATAACTCCGCAGTGACCCCAATAACTTGACTACAAGCATCAGGGAAAATGATTTGTTGTGTTTCAATCACTGTAACGTTCCACCACACTATGAATATCAATATCCTGACATAGTTTTGTTTATTGAAACAATTTACTACAATAAAGATTAAAAGTTTTTCAAAATATTAATATCAAGTAAAATTCATAACCACTTTCAAAGAAAACGAAGGAAACATTTAACAAGACATTTTATTAAATTTATATTAAAATAAAAACTTTTGAAACATTTTTTAAGCAAATGCCCCAAGATAAATACCCCTATAACAATTGTGTGTGTGTGTGTTCGGTGTTTTTCAAAATTTATTTCTAAAACAAAGCAATTATGTTTGAATTCAACGCGAATTTCATTTTTACTAAAAACAAATTTTCGAACCAATTAAAATTTCCCATTGTTGATTTTCATGGCGTGCTATACTACTCGTTTTAAACGCTTGTATTTTTGTTATATTTTGAGTGTTGTCTTTTTAATTCATAGGATATAGGCTAGGATATTCATGTTTATCCCTGTAAATGGGAAAACCAAAGGGGTTAACACACGGGCAATCGTCAGATCACCTCGCGCCCACCGTCGGGTTACCGGAGCTATTGCAATGTGTTGTTTATGATAGACACGTTTCTTCAATTTAGTAGAACCCATTAATCCGCTGGGTTCAGGCAATGTCCGTAAAGTGCCTTGCCCCAGGATACAACCATCCAGCTACCGACCAGTATCGCATCCTGCAACCTTTCGATTGAAAGGCGACGCACTTAACCGCTAGACCAACCGGCCGGACAATATTATTTTTACAAGCAAAAAATACAAAATAAATTAAATAAGGCAGTCAATCAACTTTACGACGACATGTGCTGTCAATCAAGTGACGTCACAGCGGTGGGCGGGGCGTCTAGTGCGCTTTATAGGGAAGGTTTCGCACTAGTTCTCGCGCCGGGCGTTGTGGCGTGCGCCTGTAATCCAGTTACTTGGAGGCTTGGGTTGGAGGACGGTGTGAGATTGGGAGCTCTGTGGCGCCCTGTCCTATGTCGATCGGGCGTCCGCGCTAAGCTCGTCGTCAATATGGGCATTCCAGGGGAGCCCGGAGTGGCCAGGTTGTCTAAGGAGGAACGCACCGGGCGAGGCCCGAAAGGGAGCAGCCAAAAGTACCCACGTTGATCAGTAGCGGGATAGCGCCTGTGAATAGGCGGAGCGTTGCAGCCCAGTCAATATCGGAGGACCCAATCCTTTGCAATTTTTTAACCTTCGGTTTTATTTTAGTGTCGGTTTAATACCAAGCGCACACACAGTATATTTTCAGTTTTTTATTTAGGATTCACCATATGTGGAATATTATGTGTTTCCAATCCGAAATCATGTGATCGAATCCCTTATACTGCACTTTTTATCCCAATGATTGTTTTTTTTTATATAAATAGGTCGAACGAAGTAAAGAATGAATATATGAAAAAGCATTCTTTCTAACTTGAACAAGACGCAAACACGACAGTCGTTTTCACTACAACATAATGTCGGCTGAAAACCGACCAAAGTAAAACGTAGATTGGTAATTTTGAAATTTATTGTTGAAACGGAAAGTATTTTAAAACATGGATATGTTTGTTTATTAAACTTGGGGCAGATATTGCTTAAAACTTTTTTAATTTTTCAGTTTCCCCAAGATAAATACCCTTAGAACAATTGTGTGTATTTACAGTGTTTTCCGAAATATATTTCTAAAACAAAGCAATTATGTTTCGATTTTTCAACTAAATAAAAATAATATTTTGTTATTATTTTTATAGTCCATTAGTCAGTGTCTATAAGAGAACAGGAATGATTTGCACTTTATGTAGTCTTGCATTGAATAGCTATGGATAGAGCTCAAATCAACGCGAATTTCATTTTTACTAAAAATAATTTTCGAACCAATACGAATTTCTTATTGTTTATTTCCATGGCGTTCTATGCGACTCGTTTTAAACGTTTGTCTTTTTGCTATATATTTTGAGTGTTGTCCTTTTAATTATTATTTTCACAAGCAAAAAAATACAAAATAAATTAAACAAGGTGATTAATCAACTTTACGACGACATGAGCTGTCAATCAAGTGACGTCACAACAGTGGGCGGAGCGGCTAGTGCGCTTTATAGGGAAGGTTTCGCACTAGTTCTCTCGCCGGGCGTTGTGGCGTGCGCCTGTAATCCAGTTACTTGGAGGCTTGGGTTGGAGGACGAAGTGAGATTGGGAGCTCTGTGGCGCTCTGTCCTATGTCGATCGGGCGTCCGCGCTAAGCTCGGCGTTAATATGGGCATTCCAGGGGAGCCCGGAGTGGCCAGGTTGTCTAAGGAGGAACGCACCGGGCGAGGCCCGAAAGGGAGCAGCCAAAAGTTCCCACGTTGATCAGTAGCGGGATAGCGCCTGTGAATAGGCGGAGCGTTGCAGCCCAGTCAATATAGCAGGACACAATCCTTTTTCACTTTTTTAACCTTCGGTTTTATTTCAGTTTAGGTTCAATACCAAGCGCACACAGTTTCTTTTTTACCATATGTGGAATGTTATGTGGTTCCAATCCGAAATTGCGGGTTCGAATCCCTTATACTGCACTTTTTATTCCAATGATTGTTTTTTTAATGTAATTAAGTCGAACGAAGTAAAGAACGAATTTATAAAAAAGCAATCTTAGTAACTTAAATAAGATGCAAACACTGCAGTCGTTTTCACCAGAACATATAAGTATGTCGGATAAAACCAAACTGAAACGTATAGATTGGCAATTTTGTAATTTAATGTTAAAAGAAAAGTTATTTTAAAGATGGGTATATCTGTTTATTAGGCTTAGGGTAGATACTACCTAAAACTTTATTTTTTTAGTTCTGTAGTTATTACTATTTGAAAAGTTAGGTTACTGTTTTTAAATGAATATACAATAGGCATTTCACAATTCAGATATTTGTTTTAACAAATGCGATGTAAGACTTAAAATAAAACAATAAAATCGTAATATTTATAAAGATTCTCTTAAATATACTGGATTTTTAAGTAACTTCATGAAAAACTATACAGTTCACCTAAAAACTAAATATCTGATCAAATTTAAATTTTGAAATTAAGTCTTAATATGCCTGTACCATTATGAGAGTATAAAGTGTGATAGTGATGCAATAAATAATGCATACGTCAATTTGCATGCTCAGGTATAAGAGTATTCGTACAGACTTTGTAGATCACTATGTATAAGATGCTGTTTTCTACCAAAATGTTCTGTTTATATCGATTTTATCGAATTTTCTAGGATATACTCACCCCATATGAAGTTAAACTTTTAAGGTGAGTAAGAGTAATATTCATTGTAAGAAGTAAATGTAAATCAATTTTATGTTTACAATTTAAGAATTAGAATTACAGTTTATTAAAGTAAACAACAATAGCTGTAATAGATTGAAAAGCCGGATTTTCTCATGTGTGTTATTACATTTGCACAAGTTTACGTGAATTGTGATATAAAATTGAATTCTAAATCGTTTTTTTTTATTATTTCTTTTACTAGCTATTTAATATTTCTTTTACCAGAGAAATTTAACCGTAATTGACTTGGATTTAGGCCTTAAGCACTTTAGTACTATTAATGTTATTATAAGTGAAAAATAATACGAAACACCCCAAAAAGCTGCTGTTAATCGCCCAGAAAACGAAGTTTAAACCCCATGAAGTTTCCGTCAATTGATATGAACGATTCGGGGGTCCGTACTAACCAAGGGACACCCGTTAGGTAAGTATAACTGTACATTTTAACATAACTGTGCGTGTTATTGCTGAAAAGGGTCGCCTAATAGTAAAATGAGTTTGAGGAAAGACATGTTTATCCTCGTTTATGAGAAAACGAAGGGTAGGGCGTTGTAAAAATGGCAATAATCTGATTACTTCTTGCGCAAAGTCGAGTTATTGGAGCTGTTGCAATGTTTGTAAACGTAATATTTGTTGAACCTTTTTTTAAGGCTAAATCCGAGAAATGCTTTTTGAGGCAAAACCCGAGAAGTGCTTTGACCAAGTAAACGACAAACCGTCGACTGGTTTATGCCCTCCGATTTATTTGGCCGGATAATGTTGAAAGTCGAGTAGAAATTAACAAATTTATAAAGTTTTACACGCTGTTAACATAAAAATAATAATAAAGAAAATTAATGACTTTAAATTTAATCATTTGTTTTACATAGAAATGGCAGAAATTCATCGCTGGGTGGCGCTAACGGACGCCGGAGCAAACAGGAATCCATCGCCCAAGCTGTTGCCGCTATGACGTCAGCAGAGAAAATGGACTCACCCAATCGTTACGCCACCATGAAGAAAGTGGCCGAAGAACAAAGAAGAAAAGTTCGAGAAAATCGGTAGGTAACTTTATGACGTGTCACGAACAGTCTAAAGCAGCACAATGTTATTCACATAAATCGAAGCTAAAAAAAGCCTCAACCACGTGGCCATCATGTGCTGTTTAACCCAGCGCTTTCCAAACTTTTAAGCTCGCGACCCTTTTTCAATTTATTAAAACATTTTACGACCCTTCTTTACGTTTAAATTCTTAAAAGTACAATATATATAAAGTAGTTTGTATGAAATTTATGGACTCCTTGCAAGCCTTTAGGAAATCCCTTATGGTTTCACCCATATTAATTTCACACTCGATTTTATCTTCGATTTTCTGCAAGCAGAAGTCCATTGGTTTGTATGTCAGCAGTGTAAGCTAAGGCAGCGAATCCACAGAGAAAGGTTGTTGAATCGAAACTGGCCGCTGGTTGACCAGTGATATCATTGGTCACGGGACAAAACGAAATTTACTTAAATCCAGTGGTACGATGGGTTAAACAAAAACTGTTCTAGCATTGCCTCCATAATATAAAACATACTGATACAATACACCCGTTAACCTGACGGTATTTGCGAGTTTTTTTTTTCTTTATTTTTACCATGCTAGGTTTTTGCACCCTTGCCCATATGTAAAGCAAGTTTTATGTACAAATCATTATATACATCGGTCGCGTTAAACATTAAGCTAAACGAACGTATTTGGGTGGCAAGTTGATGTACTGACAATCATGTACCAATCCCATGCTTTTTCAACTACTGAAATAATTTTATCAGTCAAATTTAAATACAATGTCTTAAATACCACAGTATTAGTATTTTAAATACTATGGTCTTTTAACCAGTGATGGAATTTAAAAATTTAAGAACAGTTTTAAGTTTTCTTTTGTATCGTACTTACTAACAACAGGTTTTATAAAAGGTCCAATGTCTGTAAAAAGGCAAGAATCGGATCGGTTATTATCCCGACGTTCCAAGAACGGGTTCGACCGAACCCATGCGAACCTCTTGAATCCAATCACTGGTTTTTCTTAACTGTGCATCAAATTGACTGTGTTTTAAACCACATGATATATTCCACCGCTAGAGAGCGGCAGATAGAGGAGGAGCGGCTAGCGATCACGATGAGGAGACAGGAGGAACAAAAGGCGCAGATACGAGGGGTACTAGACAGTCTACTGGTGGATGTGAGAAAGGACATCTTGTTGCTGCTTCAGGAGCGGATCAACTCCGAGAAAAGAGACATTAAAGGTAAAAGACCTTGCTCTCATGGGTTTTAATACTCTCGCATGAATTTGGGAAATTAGAGAAAAACTACTTTTGGAACTTGGATCCCTAATTATATGTCTGTTTTAACCAGTCCACTACCGTATTTTTTGTTAAAACATTGAGAAGTTTTTCTGTATATTATAAAGAATTGGAAGTCTATTGTGTGTTAATATTACACGCCTAATTTCCGAGTTTATATTGGATATATCGAGGCTAATGCAATGTATTAGTTATATTTGGATGCATTTTTGTGTTCAGCATATTAAAAAAGGCATGTTAAAAAACGTTTTAACGAACGTCCGATATAACTGGCTTGCCCAAACTATTACGCAATCCATTGTGTACAATACCGTTCTTAATTCTCTGCCACCACTTGTTTACCGAGCTTGGTTTCCATCTCATGATTGGCTCGTCACTAGGACCGTTTTTGTGTGGGGTATATGTTCCGGTCGCTTTAACCATTCGGCCACACGGCCGTACTGCGTTAACCATTCGTTTTTTTACCGAGCCCAGTTTCGAACCCATGATGGGCTCGTCACCAGGACCGTTTTTTTGTAAGTCTGTATATGTATCGGTCGCGTTAACCATTCGGCCACACGACCGGACTGCGTTAACCATACGGTTATCCTTGGTCCCCAGCTGAGATAAAGAGCGACCTCCAGCGAGCGGAGTCGGGGCTGGTGGAAGAGGTCGAGAAGAGAGTCACCAACGGCGAGCCATTCGATGTAAGGGTGGCGCGCGTACAGAGGGAATTCGAGGCTTCCTTTAATAAAATACTTAACACCGAGCTGAGTCGGGTGAGTGGTGACGTCATATTGGTATGACGTCACAAAATCTGACAATCTAATTACGTGTTGGAGGTGTTTTTTACTTATTTCGTTCTTACGCGTTGCGTTGTAACAGTGGGGGCGGGGTGAGTCATAAACGTCATTATTACGATTTGAAATTCGATGACTCATGAATATTTGACGGGGTATCGCAGTTTAAATAATGTATGCGCATCAATCGTTGTGAAAAGCTTGCCATAATCCGATTTAAGCCGTTAGTTGCCATGGTGATTAATTAAGGTTACATGTACCGCGGATGAATATTTCATGATGACGCAATAACACCGGGGGAACTTTGCACCCGCGCGATACACGCGTCATTAATTTTAAATTGATGGTCGGATGGGTTCAGAGATACAATAAATAATTTGAATGGAAACACTGTTTTATAACGACACCGCTCGTGACGTAATCAAATTTTGTAAACTAAAAAAAAAATTTTAAACGGTATGATAGGATAGGATATTCAAGTTTTTATTCCCGTGAATAGAAAACCAAGGGGTTAACACACGGGCAATCGTTAGATCACCTCGCGCCCATCGTCGGGTTACCGGAGCTATTGCAGTGTGTTGAGTATGATTAAGACGTTTCTTCAATTTGGTAGAACCTATCATTCTACTGGGTTTAAGCAATGTTCGCTAAGTGCATTGCCCAAGGACGCAACCGACTAACTAGCGACCAGTTTCGAACCTGCAATCTTTCGGACGCACTAACCCTCCATGCTAATCAACATATGTTATTGCGACTTTGTATAATTACGTCATAAAATTTGACGAAATATGTGCAGGTCCAAAAAGAAATTCTCTCGGAAATCGATGGAAAAATCGACTCGGAGAAGCGAAAGTGGGAAGAAAACTTTAAACGTGAGGCGGATCGACGTATCCGCGCTGCGGAAGACGCAATCCGGACCGATTTCCGTGTCGGATTAGAGGACTCGCAGAAACAGTGCGGGGACATATTATCGAGTATGCAGGAGAGAACTGCCTCGTTGGAACAGAAGTTGGTAGCCAAGATGGCGGCGGCGGATGCGGTCAATTCGGCGAAAATTGACGAGTCTGAAAGGTCGATTCGACAAGCATTCGATCATAAACTCGACGAGCGGGATTCGGGCTTAAAACTTGAGTTTAAGACCGAAACCGATGGTTTGAAACAAGAAATTTCACAAATGAGGCAGGAAGTGACGCAAATGCAATCAAAATGCTGCGTCATCCTGTAATTATGACGACATTTCGATTCCTTTATTCCGAAATAAACAATGATCTATTTTCTTACGAAGGCGATGACGTAACAAACTGTCTTTGTTACAAACGCAAGATCACTTTCACATTTTAATATATATTACGTCATAACAATGCGTGGTTATTTCTATTGTCTTGCGTAACTAATAAACGAGGAAATACGAAAAGTGAAGAAAGTTCTCGAATTTCACCAACAAGTTTTACAAGATGATGAATGGCACAAGGTAAGCTGATCAATATTTATAAAGAATTCACTGTAATAATCTAATTTATAAGGTTTATAATTATAAACTTGGTATTTTGTCCAAAGTTAAAAACTAAAATTGCTTGAAAGTTAATTCGCCGTATATTGGGTTCAATGTCGATTTTTGTCAAAAATGTTATAGTCTTATATCAAAATTGAACCTTAATAATAAATGCTGCAAAACGCAAATATAGCGTAATGTGTGTGGTTTGGTTAATAATATGGAAGTTCAGTATTGTGGGTTTGGTCTACAATGACTATCATTTTGTTCCATTATGGGAATAGACAGCATAATCCTGTTTATCCCCTAGAAATAGAAAACGAGAGTCATTACAGCAAGGGTAATAATCAACATATTTAAATTACAGTTCACAGTCAGTAGCAACTTATATTCCAGTCTATATTTTGTTATTTATATTGTGGTTTGGAATTTAATTGGCTGGGTGTGGTTTGAACCAACACCCTTTCCGCTTTAAGTGGTCTTAACAACTGTACATGTGTGAATATGCGTGGATGTATTAATAGCTTTATGTCGTCACAAATACTATACATGGGAAAAGCTTTTTCGACACCAAAAATAGGTTAATCAACTTAAGTAGGACTATAAGTGGAATACGAAAGTAAAATTTTTAAATATGATACTAGTCAGCGAATATACAGCTGTGACGTAATAAAAAGGCCAGCGTTTGACAACGGTAATTTTCGTTTCTGAAAATTTTATTTCTGGTAGACCACATTAACACCACTTTCGAATAGCTTTTTCGCCATAAAATCCTCTATAGTTCGGATGACAGAAACGAAACCAACAAATTTAACGATGATGCGTATATTCTATACACGTGTAAATGATATTGTAAGGCATTGTTTACAAAAGAACAATTAAAACGCAAGGAATTTTTGTTTGGCATACTCGATTGTAACATAAAATGGTGTTTCTTTTCCATCTTATATTAAACTATTTTTTATGACAGCGAAGTGATTAAAAATACTCGTTTAGCATAAGTAAAACTGGCAGTAAAGGAAAAAAGCAACAAAACTGTACATCGTGGTTTATTATCACACTATAGTTAAAATACATTAATTTGGGGGAAACTAAATGAAGGGAAATAGGTAAATACAGACAAAGGGAAACAACACAAAAATAAAGAATACTTTGGGGTGTGAGGTCTGGGGTAAGAAAGCGTTGGTCCGGGGGTTGAAATTAGTGCTGTTGGGCAGGTTTACAATTGGCTTTTCTACATTTAGTCAGAAGCTTCTTTCCTTTCTTTCCACTTTCAATATTGTTGCCCGATTCTTTGAAAAAATACTAGTGCTGATGAAATTTATCCCACTTCAAAACGTCGAATGGAGCGATTTTTTAGTATTAAAATTAAGAGAAAAAAACAGCCTTTGCAGCCCCACGTTGGTTATAACTGTAGTAACGTTTAAAAGCCACGTTTAAAAGGGGTCTATAGCATTTGTAAAATAAACAGTTTTCCTTATTAGAATCTTAATTCTTGCCATGCGTGATGTTTTGAAGGCGAATGCATTTCGATGAGTTTCGGTTCATTGTAAGCTCTAGTTTATGCCTCTGTGTGTATAGCCATATTTTATGTGCAATTTTTAATCTTACACAATTCTCCTTTTAAAACATGGTTACTTTTTTACCGGACTAGATTTCGAACCATTGATAGGATAGGCTTAACAATAAGACCGTTTTTTATATAGAATGGTTATATGTAACCATTCGGCCACACGACCGTACCATTTTATATTCTGGTCCGTTATAACTTTGTCTATTACTACATAGCAACACATCGTGGGTAAATTTACCTTTGGAGTACTACCGTTAGATGGCAATATAGAGCTAAATAATTTCATAAAAAAACTACTGCAAGGTAGCGATATAGAGCAAAGTTTTATTATAATAATAACCAACAGCTAACTGTACGGCCTTGTGGCCGAATGGTTAACGCATATGTAGTTTTGAAAATTAAAAAAACGGTCTTGGTGACGAACACATCACTGGTTCGAACCCTAGCCTGGTAAAAAAAAACAAAAAAAAATAACAGCTAACTGTAACGTGTCCGATATACCAAATCACATGTAAAAACGGTCTTGGGGACGAGCTCATTATGGGTTCGAAACTAAGCCGGGTAAAAAAGAAAATAAAACGAAAAAAACATCAGCTAACTGTACGATCTTGTGGACGAGTGGTTAACACGACCGATACATATACCAAATTATATACAAAAACGATCTGTGCAGCGAGCCCATTATGGGATCGAAACCCTCCGGTAAAAAAAATACAACAAAAAAGGAATCACCAGCTAACTCTGAAAATTTCTAAGGAGATTAGTTCGAACATTTCTCTTAAAAGCGTCACTGAAACACCGCAGTTCGAAGTTTCGTTATTATGTTGCAAGTTTCTATGACGTCACATTACGGAATTTCATGACCAGGGGGCTGTGGTCCAAGTTAAACGTATTTATTATTTATGTCAGACTGATATAAATAATTTTAGGTATTTTGTGTTATTTTTAGCAGAATATACTAGAATGATATAACCTAGGTTTTTAAATTGTATTTCCTCTGTACGCGATATCCATTTACGTTTATAAATAAAAACTTAATTTTTTGAAATAGTTTTGAATAATAACTAACAAAACAATCGAACCGTGAAAGTTAGCTTAAAACCCAATAAGTTCTGTTTATGCCACTCACTTAAACAACATGTTTACTAGGCAAACTACGCCAAAAGCCAAACAGTTTACTCTCTCAGTAATGAATGCAAATTAACACAGACAATAGCCGTTTGCCAATTTTTTTACTGGGTTGCGTTTATTAAGACTTTGGTCTATATTTCTTATGTGACAATGTACAATAATAGTACAATAATATAAAGTTTCTGTAATATTGTACAATAATAAACAGTTTCTGTGGTAATGTACAATAATATAAAGTTTCGGTAATAATGTACAATATTATACAGTTTCTGTAATATTGTACAATAATAAACAGTTTCTGTTATAATGTACAATATATAAAGTTTCTGTTATAATGTACAATATTATACAGTTTCTGTTATAATGTACAATATATAAAGTTTCTGTTATAATGTACAATATTATACAGTTTCTGTTATAATGTACAATAATAAACAGTTTCTGTTATAATGTACAATATATAAAGTTTCTGTTATAATGTACAATATTATACAGTTTCTGTTATAATGTACAATATATAAAGTTTCTGTTATAATGTACAATATTATACAGTTTCTGTGATAATGTAGAAGTTTAATTTACTTTTGTGCTACCTAGATATCATTATCATTAACTTGCTTACTATTGCGTCATAATGAATGAGAAAGGCAACCCATGTTGATATATCGTGCGTATGACGTCATAAGGTTCACGTGCTTCTGACAACAAACGACGCAAAATAAGCATTGCAACGTAATAATGACCAGACGTTAACAGTTTCAAAGTCCGACTTATTTTCTACCCTCTATGGTAGTAAGTATTATGACGTAATTGTGCTATATTATGTGAAATCAGTCCAGTGGGTTACAAAATAAGACTGTGACATCATGGAACCAGTTATTCGTCACATTCTGGGTGGTTTGATAGGTGACAAAGGCGGTTTGTAATCTTGCTGAAAAATTCAAAAAATGCCTTTGAATTTAAACCTGTTTTTTTCGATGATTTCAATGGAAAAATACGTGAAAGATTTTGAAAGAATTTCATGATTAACATATTTACTACGCGGCTGAAAATCTGAGTCATATTCTTTATAATTTTTTGTTTTTAAGTTTTTTGTGTGTCATAATTAGGAGGGGACCAGCATAGTTAATTTAGTAGGACTAGTTGTGACGTAACAAGGAGAATATTATGTAATTACTGAAGAGCGACTACACCATTTTTTGCTAGTACCTAGATAAAAGTACTGGCAATCTAGTCCTAGTTGTTGATTGATAATATAAACAGATCCAAATCACTTGTTGCAATTGTTGGGAGAAAACAAATAAAAAAGGAATGTCGAACATAATTTCAATGTCAAGTTCGTCATGTATCTTGATGAGGGGTAGTACTGAGAACTTGAAGGCTGGAGGCAAATATTTCTGAACTAACATAGCGCTACAAACCACAACTATTGGAGATTTCTATCTCACTGACGTCATTTCTCCCTCTTGGTTACGTAGCTATTACGTCATCGAGATTCCATAGGCGACTGGCGAGTGTCACGTTATAGGAAGCGACGTCGGAATTTTAACTTGGATTGAGTTATCTTACCCGTTTACCGGCTGTTTCGGCTTGATAGCTTTAGATCACAATGTTCTGTGACCGCATCTGACAATATTGATGCAATCAAGTGAGACAAATGTACATTCTTGACTGTTCAGAGCGTTTACTGAGTTTGGTTGGTAGAGAAATGAGTGAGAACCCCCTTTGAAGATCGAAAGAGATTGATCTGAACTTTGTTGTACATTTTGTTTAAAAGTGCAGTCAACAAAACTATATTTTGAAGGTTTCTTAGGTGCAAATGTGCTACAAAAATGATAAATGTTTATTTTGAAAACGACAAAAATCAAAACTAATTTCCTATTCGTATCATCTGAGACCTTTCAAAACAACCATGAAATTACAGGTTATTGCAGATCACTACATATCACAGGTTACTACAGGACATTAAAGTGACAGGTTGACAGGGTTATTACAGGTCAAGAGTGGAATGTATCAGAGACAGCATCTGGTAAGCTGGAAGTGGAAAACAAGACTTAATTAATATCTCCAGACTTCGCCTTGTAATCTAAACACCGTGGTCTCTTTTATGCGGAACTGCTTATTAAACCTGGAGTTGTGTATTTGAGGCAACCTTTATTGTCTCTTGAATTAAAATTGCTATTTCCAAAGCAAGAAGCGGTCGGCAGTGAAAGTCTACCCACCTTTAATTAAAAGTGTTGCAATCAATTTTATTGAGAAAGTAAAAAACAATGGATTACGATTCAAAGAAAATACGTCACAGTTGGACTACAATGGCGGTTGTGTTGATCTGTTACGTTAATACAACTTTTGATGACGCATTTAATTTAGTTCATATCATTAGGTGTGGGGTGATTAAGCACTTTTTAAAACCATGGATTGTGTTTATATGAGCCAATGCTGCTTGGGTCAATTTAAGGTAGGGTAAAACAGTGTTATCGGTGGGTTTTGCATTCCGGAATAGCTGGTTGTGCGTTTGACTGTCTGGTGACGGTTTAAAAACCAACCGATTGGTCCACTGTTTAAACTAGTGTTTGTAAAACCCTTTCCATTGGTGACAAATCAGTTTTAAAATTAAATGTATTCCACCATTGTACCGAAAGTGTCGCTCCTGTTGGCACACAGGAAATTATCCACACACCCCCAACACATTGTTAGTACGCTCAACTAAACACATAGCGACCATGTGCCCAAATACAGCTCTAAGACAGAATGGAATTTTACGGAAATCAAACTGAAAACGGAAATACCTAGAATACAGGAGCGTCTGGTTTACGTTAAATTTAGCCAAACGCTTTCTAACAATGCTTATAACTGTTACTTTAATGGTATATATTTCAGACGGTCAAACTTAACAAAAAGTTAGTTCTTTTTATCAAAAATTTACCTTAAAAAACAAATTGTGTTGGACAAATTTTCAGGAACCCACAACGAATGCAGGAGACGTTTAATTATGGCCGATTGTTGCAACATAACCCGATTATTGCGATTTAAACACTTATAAAGTGCGACAAGTTAATTCTTGTCGATTATCATCAGACACACTTGAGGTTGTGACGTCAGCAAGGATTTATTGTGAAGTGATAATGTCTGAACCCGTATACGACGAATTTTATCCCGGAAACAATAAGAAAATGATTCGAACAGACTAAACAGGACATAGGAGTGTATAGTGGTATACGAACCATCCTTAGACCACCTTATTACTCATTTGAGTTTACATGGACTCAGTAAAAGTGGCCTACGGGGTCGAAATCGGTGGGGGTGTTGGGTTAAGCGGGCACTATATAGGTCGTTTTGAAATATGGCGAAAAACGGCCGTGGGTGATGCGCTTATCCAGTGCTTTTAAGAAACTCGGTAACTGCGCAAGTGGAAGCTCTATCGGAATTCTAATTGTGATGTAATAAACGTGTCGACTATCCCATTGTTAAGTCACTTATTGAACAATTAAACGTAGGTTCGGCATCCGATAGCTTCAAAGTGGTGTAGGGAAGCCGGTTACCTCAAATTTTATCTCATTATACCATCTGGCCTGCTATTTCGTGTTCTGGTATTTAAAACAGTGTAGATATGAAGAATGAGTAAACTATTGAAATGAAAAAAGTGTCTATTTGGTTAATAATAAAACAGTGAAAATTTTAATGACATGGTGTGTCGTATAAATCGGTCAAAACAACATTCCTGTCTAATTAAACGTCGAATTTAAATCTCGCAGTTATTATTACGATGGTTTTCTAAATGTGGTACTTTAATTTCGGTTCTTTACGTGTTTCGAAACATAATTAAGTCAATTTGAAAAAAAACACCAACAGAATTTCGTTTTGAAGGTTTAATATTACTACGGACAAAGAATTGGCGAATTGTGGTGTTTTAACTCACCGCGCATTCAAATTCTGGGGAGAAACACTATTACATTACCCTAAATCTCGAGTGGTGGCGCTGTTAAGGCAAATTTGAAAAACAACTTCGTGGATCGAGATTTTCGGGGAACTCGGCCGGGTCAACAGTCCTCGGAACCCGGTGGGGGAACCATATTCCCATCGAAGTGATAAATCACCATTCCTCGCATAGTTAGATCGTGAGGCTGTGACATCATAGGCTCATTTGTTACAACACAACACCTGGCAGAAAACAGAATGACCTGACTCTAAATTATGGCGGGTTAATTGCGGCAAACGCAACGGGAGAAATTACTGAAGGTGGTAAAACAGTCATTACCTGGCGCCTTTTACAGCCGCGCTAATAACGACTATATTGGCTCATTCAAACTTCATAAATAAGCCCATCTCTGAAGTCAGAGTGTGTTATTTTTACGAGGTATGAAATGGTCACAGAGATCGGCAGTTATGCGCAAAAGTTTACATTCCTGGGGATTCGAGATGCAGCTGCGAAATCCTAAGCGACATAAAAGCAAAATTTTGGTCGGAACAGGCCATTCTCGAATTTAGATATTTCCGTATCTCCTTTTTTGGTAAAATTGGCGGCATTCCTCTCCCAATTCGGCAAGACAGGGGCGACTGTGACGTTTCAAAACATTCCATTCTTACGTCACAATCATAGTTATTCTCTCACTTTCCGCGTCTCCCTCTCCTCCCAGACTCTCTCTTCCTATCTCTCAAGCGGCGGGTGCCTTCTTCTGTCTCGATCGCTATCACGGACTGGCGAAAACTATTCTCGAACGCCATAAAAACAGGAGACCCGACAAACGCGCTTCATTCTACTCCAGACAAGTGCACGCGAAGCTGTCTCAGTCTTAGCGGCAAGAAAACTTGATATTACTTCAGACTTTGAAGATACCAGTGGATTTACTTTCGACATCTGACCATCTAGTCAGCTAACAAGTTTCAGAAACTCGATAAAAATGATTTCAACCAACAGCTATCTTTGCGTTTTAACTGTCATCGTCTATTTGGCAACGGTGAGTTGAAAAAATTAAAAATTAGCTTTTTTATTGTGATGCCAGAAAGGTGTTTATTACCGCGCAGTTATGATTTCGAAAATCGATTAATGATTAGCAGCGTTTAGTCTATTGTTCCGAGCTATTTTGGGCGTCGACTTTGTTTGCCTTTTGCACCCTCTGCGTTGGATACCGTTCACGTTGTTAAGTTAACTTTCTAGTTAATGTACTTAACCTTCCAAGTTGCGAGGCCGCGAGCGTTCGCTGACAAACATGTACGTAACAAGTGCACGATTGTCGCATCACAAGGGCACGTTTCTCGCATACCACAATATACGAGCGAATTAACGCGACAAAGACACCTTTTCTAATTTTAGAATAGTCGGACAAAGTCATTATTGTGACACAAACACGTGACAAAGAGGACAAAACCAAGGGATCGTGGGACTATGTGAAAAGGATCTTGGGGGTGTGGGGGCTAAATATAAAGCAAAATCGATCCAATTATATTCCAGAAAATTGCAATTTATTATTAATCTTGCGTTCCAGTTACGGGAATGTCTTAAGTTGATGAGGCAATAAACCTTACAAAGTTGATAATGCGTGACTAGGGTTAATACGTTAATGATATATCGATGACAAGAAATGTTGTAAACGAAGGTAAAATCAACAAAATTCCGATAGAGTTTTGCGAACTGTCAAATGATGATGTAGCCTCGTGGTCGGGAGGTATGTGGTTGCGGGGTTGGAATTCGGACTGGTTGCCCGAGGTAGTAGCCGCTTGATTCGAAAAGTTATTTACGCTTCAAGTTCGCGACCAGACAGGAAGCGCACGGCGGCAACTCGCGTGTTGAGCGGCTGCTCTGTGACCGAACAATCGCCGAGTTGATAACGTGGAACGTCGATGAAGGATACTAGAACAACGCGACGATTTGAGTGGGTCGCGATGAAACGATAAACATGTTTCGATCACTGTATCACGACTTTCTAATATTTTGTTAAGTTTTTCACATATCTTGATCAAACAATTAAGCATTTGTACGAAATCAACTAAAGCTTAAATAACTTTTCTGATCCATCCACAGACTTCGTCAGCCGGTCAAATCCGTGCCATGACTACTGAATCTCCTGAATGCCGACGAAAATGCGCGAACTGCCCGCCGACCCCCGTATGCCCAGTCGGGGTTAGTCTCATACCCGGCGAGTGTGGGTGCTGCAAGCAGTGCGCCAGACAACTGGATGAAACCTGCAACGACCAAATGCTCTGCGACCCCCACAGGAACTTATACTGCGCCTATTCGGACGTGGACCAACGTGAAGGGAGATGTGTAGGTAAGGGAAACATGCAATACCTCGTATGATTTACAAATCAACAATTGTTCATCTTAAAATTTTATTAAATACCAATATCCAAACTGTTTTTTTTGGCTAAAAACTTAAGTTAGTTCAACTTTCTTTAAAATGTATTGATAAGCATACATAACTGCCCACAAAATCAAATCATATTTGGGCATACACAAAAACTCAACAGTATCTTGTATTTAGTGATAAAAGTAGCAAAGTTATTTGGCAGTACACCCGTTATGGATTGCGTTGTAACTGTTGGTTCAAATTTCGTTTCTAGTACACATAGGTTTTCAACATAAACAGTTCTAGAAAAGGAATAATTAAAATCTAGGGTTACACGATACAACTCCAGCTCTACTTTTAAACATTCATTTCGAACAATGGCTATTGTTTCGTGTTGAAACGTGACCGCGTTAAAAAATAGAGCTGCTCAGGTATTCGAATGTACGCGTGTTTGCTACACAGTTGTTTTCCATTAAACACACTTCAAGCCGCATTTGCTGTAGTGAAGTCCTAAGGTCATACTAATAAAGTAAATGTTTAAAATATTTCCAATCTTAGTCACGCTCTTCCGTATTTTTAAACACACATGGTCGCTGATAGTGGATTTTAGCTGTGGATACTTGTGTCAAAGCTTAGAAATACTTAAACCAACATTTCTAAATCGGTCCCTCCTTTTCACAGCCAAGCCAGGCCGAGCATGTCTGTCAAGCGGTCACACTTACGTGAACGGAGAGTCCTTTCTCATTGGCTGCAAAGTGAAGTGTACCTGTATGGACGGAGTGCTAGCTTGTGAGAACAACTGCCCAGTAACCATCACTGCTTCTGCTCCCAAGGTAAGCGCACAATAACAATTGCTAACGTCATAATGTGCTATATTTGATAATACCACCAGCCAATTTAAATAGAAATTTAATTAGTTTTTAACACTTTGTCAACGTCATAATATTCTATATTTAATACTAATATCACCCAGTCTAAATTACAAATTGAACTAGTTTTTAACTCTAGTTTTTAAATCAAATTAAATCGGGTTATTTGAAGAAGTATTTTGAACTCAATTGTATTAAATGCATACAAGCTACCAACTAATTGTGGTTTAACATCTGAGTTTTGAAGTACATAGTACAGCTAAACATCAATTTGGTAAACAAGACTATCATGTGTGCTTAAACCCATGCGTTCATAGCGTTAACGTCATTTTCACACAGAACTGCAGACACCCACAACTGGTAAAGCGACCTAACCAGTGCTGTTCCGAGTGGATCTGCAGCGGTGCGTCGTTGAATAACAACACAACATTCCCCCGACCAGCACCGTCCAACCAACAGACCAGGAGACGACTTCACCCTAATGCTTTCAGACCAAGAATTATCGCAATGGGTAGGTTATTGAGCAATTTTGAGTTTTAGAATATAAACTGTGGTATTTCATCCGCGAAAATGGACCGACTGGTAGCGGGTCTAAGTTGCGTGTTAAAGTGTGGGATTAACTGAAGAGGGGGTCGATTTATCGAGACCAACGCGGCGTGTTTTCGACAAAAAGTGGGCTTTAAACCGCCTTTCTCGCTAAGCCTGTATTCGCTCTGCATGTGGTGATTGCCGAGATGGCGATGTGGATTCCGCGGTCATCTGAGATAACAAAGCCTGCCTTGTTGATAAGAACTCTCCGAATCTGAGTATCATACAGGGTCGGTATCTTAGGTATGCCGTCGTCCGAGATTATTATTGTTATTACGGTCTGCCGCACCCTTTATCGCGAGCGTTGAACTGTGACGCAATAGAACCGTCTGTCACGAAACATAAGTTCGACGGAATGTGTTAGAAGCCGCATTGTTTACGACATAATTACTAACCGCGACTGTATAACAATCTAGAACATAACCAGGCACGAAAACCGTGCGCAGCTGACAGCGACGGTAAATTCCAGAAGTGATTCGGCAAAATAAAGAAGATTTATCCTTCTATGACGTTGTTATCAGCTAAAATAGCGCGATGCGTCAGACCAAATAAGGGCATTATTCGCGGGGAGCCGCAGGCGAAGTGCATCGATGTACTTGGTGTTTAAGTTTTCATACACCGAGGTGACTACGATACTCTAAATATGTCCTAAGAAATCGACCGCAGCGGCGGCTGTACCTACGTGCTGAAACCAGTTATGTTATTCACGCGTCGAGTTATGGTTGAGAGCTTCAACTCAATCTTTTTATTTTTGTCTCCAGCAGCGAACCGCCGAACGCCTATCTCCATCACCGTACGGGCCAAGGACAAGTGTAATGTGCAGACAACTGAATGGTCGGCGTGCTCCAAGACCTGCGGCTGGGGGGTATCCGAGAGGGTTACCAACGATAACAAAGCCTGCAAACTCCGCAAGCAATCCAGACTCTGTCAAATCCGACCTTGCAGTGCCAACTTCGCAGATAACATTAAGGTGAGGACAAACCACAGTGTATTCTAGGAATGTGGGCACTACCGAGCAGATAAAACCGATCTCAATTTAAGCTCTGCGCACTTGTGATAACAATTGCCTCTCCTTTACAATTCAAACAATCCAGTTACGAAGTGTGTACCGTATAATGATCAAATGACTAATATCGTCTATTTTAATCTGCAGCGTGGAAAGAAATGCATCCGCACCGTGAAAGCTCAGCGACGAGTCCAATATTCCTTCTCCGGGTGCCAGAGCAAGGTATACACCCCCAAATACTGCGGCGAGTGCGTGGATGGCAGATGCTGCACGCCCAAAGAAACCGTCACCCGACCCGTCAAGTTCACCTGCGACGGCGGCTTCAAGTTCAAGAAGCGAATGATGGTGATCAAGTCGTGCTCGTGCCACCGGAAGTGCTTCGGATCGGACAACGACTTCTTCTCCTACCGACGGATGGGAGGCGACACCTGGCAAGAATGAGGGGCGATCGGCGCATAAGGGGCTTCCCCTTTACCAAGACCGGATGACCACGAAACGAGGGTGCAGTGACGTCATCGCCATTACGTCATGATGACGTTTAAACGACAACCATTGGTTGTAGAATCGAGAAACTTCTGTCCACTAAAGTCAACAGACTCCTCTCAGGATAATAGAAGAGCTCCGCAATCGTGTGGGCTCACGAACTCTAAAGTAGATTTAGCTATTTTGTGTTTGACGTAACAATGTCGATAACGTGGCCAACTTTCTAATTTGTGCGACATTCCAAATATTTTGGACCAACCGTCATTCTAAACCTTTTAGTCACATGTTCGCGTGCGAACTTCATTTCCAATGCCAGTGCTTTCATCAGATTTGATTGACTGAATCCAAACAAAGGATTATCCGGGTTCAGCCTCAAAATTGGAAACACTGAACCGACCGCATTTATTTTTGGTTGTTTTTTTAAGTTGTCAAAAGTTGGCCACGATTTTATTGCAGTTTTTTTTCTTTTTCTTATAACGCCCTCTTAACGCTGTGACGACGCCAACTTCGGCGATTTGTTTATAACTTGATGAACCTGCCTTGTGCAGCAACTGTAGCTCCGACTTACACATTTCAAATGTGCTCCTTGTAGTTGTGGAAAGTTTAACGTTAAAATTAAAACTACTTTTCGACTTTGTAGAGTTTTTCAATGTTTTCTGTCGATTTCTATTGTTTTGTGCCTCCTATTTATTGTACTTCATTTTATTACAACATATTTTTATACTGTCATTTTCAATGTAAGAAATAAAAAAGGCAAAACTACCAGAAAAGAAAGTATATTTGTGCTGAATTCGTTAGAGTGCGTAGAGAACTGAATTTAGAAAGTTGACAAATGTATAATAGAGGCAAAGATATAACCCGTAACAGCTTCAAGTCAAGTTAAGTAAAGCCAGGATTCTAATACGAACTCCTATAAAACAACAAAGCCCAATAAACAAACGGTAGACATAAGATTGTAAAAATCATAATAAAAAAACAAAAATTTTATAAAAGTGTTATAGAGAACTGAGTTTCTTTCAAATTTAGACAGTTGAAAAATGTACAATAAAAGCAAAGATACCCCGTAACAGCTTCAAGTCAATTTGAATTAAGTTAATTAAAGCAAGGATTCTAATACGAACTCCTATAAAACAACAAAGCCCAATAAACAAACGGCAGACATAATATTGTAAAAATCCCAATAAAAAACCTAAAATTTTGATTTCAAAGTAATTTTCTGGTTTATAACACATCTAATCGCCGCCGTCTACCAGTTATTTGTTCGCAACAATGGCTTATATTGTGTCATAATACATGTCGCTCTTAATCGTGGTCAATCGTTGGTAACTAAATCTGTAATTAAATTCCCCAGCAATTGCCGTGGTCAATTTGAATCGCTGATTAAAAGACACTTCCAGGTACACGAGATTCAGTTTCGAATATCCATTGTTCTATCTTTGTTTCGTCATACTTCTTCCATTGTCCATCCTCTACTTTCGACGGGACGGAGTTATGACAAAACAATGCTCGTATTTCACGTCACAATACTGGTTGAAACGTCACAATAGATCGATGAAACGTAATAACCCTGGGACGAAGCATCGAATCGCGCTCCCCTAGTCTTTATGACGCGCAGGATCCGTTTCTTCTCGAACGCGATAATCGCGAAGGCGCGCGGGGATGTTACTTTAGAAATGGGCGGCGCTTTCCGGATCGAGTTTCCATCGGCAACACGACTCGGCTTCTGCAAATTAATCGACCTCTACCGGAAATGTATTCCGCGCGCGCGTTAAGTGCTCCGCCATTGTTTCACCGTGTTTATGACGTAAACAACGCGTGGGTCCGGGTGTCACGTGATCTCGAGATACACAAATAACATAAAATCTGATAAAGTCCATCGGCGAACCGAAAAACTCTGGAATGCACTTTCGAATCTATTTATGACATCACAGTTTACTTAGCTGCTTCTATAAACGGTAGGGGATATACGACACAATGGAAGAGCTAAAGCGCTTTAACCGCGATAATCCTTGAAAAAGTTAAGGAATTCGATAAACACCGAACTCCTGCGTCGTTTTATGTGACGACATAATGGAAAAGATGTTTAGATCTTCAAAACGTAATAATCGTTTGTTTGTTCAGTATAATAGCTCTTATTTGGTCAGCTTTTCTGCGATGTAAACATCTTGAACTATCGCGCGATAACATCTCCGGCTATTTTCCCACGGATTCTAGAATTCTAGGAGATTGTAACGACACAATATCGCGTTCCAGAATTCCTTGAACGCCTATCGTGATGTAACAAACCCTTAAACGAAATGGTGGGAAAACAATCCTTTGTTTTCCAAAAATATTTTTTGCATAAATGGTTACATCAACGTTGTGTTATAAGTTTTTTTACCGAGCCAAGTTTCGAATCCATTACGGGCTCGTCACTAGGACCGTTATTTTGTATAAGAGTCGGCATATGTATCGGTCGCGTAAACCATTTGGCCACACGACCGTACAACGTTGCGTTATAAGGTTCTGTGGGGATATCTGTCCACGCAACACGCAACACGCACCAACTTACGTCAAAGCGGTCCCTACGTCACGCAACGTAAACCTGCATGTTTATGAGCGAACAATCGCAATTCTTAGGAGAACTTTCGATTTTACGACTGCCCAATGAGCGCGAGATAACGATGCGTGGGTTGCGTGGGTGAGTGTGTGCAGCTGTTATGGCTGTGTGACGTAACAAGGAATGTTGTTTAAAGGCAATGGTGTTGGAAAGTCAGGATGGACAACTGACCACATGTATTGTTGTTTTATTAAAGTGTTATAATCCACATAGGAGAAATTCCTAGAAGCCTTTGGAAGTAAGGTCGGTGTGGCCGAATTGTTATCGCGACCGAGTACGTATCATTAGGTAACCGACTCCTATACAAAGACGATCATAATGACGATCCCATCATTGGTTCGAAACCTTGCTTTTAAAAAAAGAAGATGTTGGCAACATTCGGTTGGGATGGGCAAGTTGCTTTTTTAAACATGGTAGAAAGAAAGTAACCTCGTCTGGTTTTCGAACCTGCTACCATTGGATGAATGAGTAGGTTTTAATGCGATCTAATATACGTAGCAGGACTAGTAAACAAACCAAGCAAACCGCCTTTTAATAGGTTTCGTGGTTCAGAGTAATATCTTGACTTATATACGGTCAGAATACAAAAAAACGGGCCTAACGACAAATGTGATCCAGGGAAACCTAGGAAAAAATCGCTGACTAATTCCAGGAATGACATGATTGCCAAACCACATACTAAGTTGCTTCATGTGATAATATTGCAAAGATTTTCATTTCGAGTTTTGAGACTTTTTTTAGCTTATTCGGCCATGGCACACTCGATCATAATTATCACAACCTTAAGAGAGATTCGATTAAAATGTATCGTTCCGAAACTAATGGAGACCAATCCATTGTTTTCGTGGTTTTGTTGCAATTATGTAGAGCACCGACCTTATCGGTTGAAAAATGTTAAAATAGAAATGTTATGGAATTTCCTGGCGCGTGCCGTCGAGTGATTGGCGGATCGTGATCTCCTATTGTGACGTAATACAGCGATGATTGTTACATCGTGATCTGACTTTGGCGGTCATGTGCATCGGCCGGTTTTGATTATTACATCATAATTAAGTTCTTTTATATTACGTCACAATACATTCGCCCGCGATTAAAATCTCTCATTCCTTGGTCCACGTGACCAGATTTCCTGAAGCACATGTCACGCGCCATAATAAGCATTATGACGTCAATATAGGCGTGGAAAGCTGTGATTCACTGAACCGGAAGACATTGTTGGTCCCAAACTTCTAAACAAGGGATCAAGCCAAGGTTAATTATTACATTTGTTTACCACGCCAATAATAGACAAGGAAACCAAACTGTTTAATAATTCAATGGTTTGTTTTTCGCGCCAAATTAAGAGTTTCTCTCCAATTAAAAACAAGTTTTGTATCATTGTATAATTAGAAACATTATCTCATTTCCTACTGGTCAGCCTATGTCCATTGTTACATGACACTTACATTGTGACATCATCAATCCATTATTCCGAATCAGCAAAAACAGAAAACGTTCTGAGATCGATTGATTTAAAATAAACTTTAATTTGTAATGCCACATACTTAAAATGTAACCAAAACAGACAATATCGTGAATGAATAATTAATGGATGATTTTGTTTGCTAAATATATATCCGGCCAATTTGATTTTGTTGCTTAATCACAATAAACAAATATTTAAAGACAGCAACGTTAATTTAACTAGACGCAAAAATGTTAAAAGGAAAAAACAACATTTGATAACACGCAGGTAGCGCGTGGATCTGTACAATATACATAATAACAGCATCTATCATTCTAACCAAGGGCAACCTTGTCAAAATCTTTGCTAACTAATGAATTAAATTACGTAACAATGCACATTATGTGAGAACTTTACGAAGATTAATGATTATTTTAAGTCGTGATTACCTATGTTCGGGTTATACTGATATTTCGAAGACTAAAATTTGACAGATTGACTTTTTAACTGTAAAATTGCATAACAACTGTGACGTAACAAAGTGGATTGATGATGAGTTTAAAGTTTAACTAAAAGCTTTTTACTTGGACCCTACATCCCTTCTATATATGTTATAGCAAGTGTGTATTAAGATCAAACATCGTAAAACTATTTGATATAAAAATGTCTCTCGAAGGCAAATATAACAAGGCCAACTGAGAATTAGGATCCTTTGAGTTTTAGTTATTTAATTGTTGTTCTTTGCAAAAAGAAATATTTTAAAACAAATCGGGCAATTTCGAATAGGAAAAAAATGAATTTTAGTAAAAAATGAGTAGTGAGAAAAGTAACGTGACCCACTTGTGTTTATATCAGAGCTGGTATTAGCCGGTCAACGAACCAAACTAATGTAAATAGCAAACATAATTAGATAATATGATTAAAATATCCTGACATCAAAACGTTACATTTATTACTGTGGTTATATGTCGTGAATAGAATTTGCAACCAATAGGATAACCGGCGAGTCAATTTTATCTTTTCATCTATAAATAAGTAACCACCGTGAATAAAAACGCAAAATACATCAATAAAGATGCCTATAAATAAGTGAATGGGATTTTGAGTTTTATAGACAGAATTGGAACAAATTTAGTTTCTTATTGATCTTAAATTAAGACGGCAGATTAAGACAACCCACACGTAGAAGAAATATTTGGATAATCCGCAGAATTCATGGTTATTAAAAATTTCTATTTGTCATGTTAGTCAGCTTATCTAAACGTCCATAAATATTTGCCGAGACCCAGCCATTTTATTATTGGCTATAATTCCGAAATGATATCCGTTCTACGATAGCAATTAATCTTGAAAAGTAATTTATTACGAAACATGCCCGTAAAAAAATAAAAAAACTGTAAAGTTTATAAGTCAGTAAAACTGGCGGGACTTTGAGTGGGAAATAATTGCGAAACACTGATAAAAAATGTTAGGAAACACTGCTGAGCGTCAGCACAATATTGACTTAAAAACTTCTTTATTTGGAAGAATGTCGGATGTTTGTTGTCCGAAGGTCATGAGTTCGAGACATGTTCAAGGTTATTTGGGGAAATGTTTATTGGAAACATTCGACTTAATGATAACTGGTTGGATTAAGGTAGGATTGACGGGGTGGTGTTTAAGTGTACATGATTTATAAGCCTAAATTTTGACTCACAGAGTTAACATTTTGGTGAAGTGATTTTGAAGTTATAATTCGAGGACTGTTTTTTTAAGCGCAGCGATTCCGGGACTATATACGGGATAATTACTAAGAGGGATGTAATTTGAGATATCCTCTGGGGGGTGGTAAACTATTTGGGGGCTAGGGTGAAATCGGTTTGAATGATTAATCGGTGGTCAATTATTTCTAGGGGCGTTGTAAGGTGGGTCGTAGTGGAAAGGAGGTGCGTCGTAGTTTTTGGCTTCACATACACTATTTTGCATCCATGTATAGAGTGTATTTTCTGTTACCGTGGTGTGAAAACAGCACTAAATAAACCGCCGATAAATCTTTCGAATATCGCGTGCTTTAAGTCGCGTGTTTTGAGCAGAAAACTCTATGACAGCCGCGGCCCATATTTAACATGTTTATGTAAGTTAAAGCTGCATGTAGTGTAGGAAACAAGAGAGGTGCGAACTACATACGTTGACAATAACGAGTGTGCTTTCATAATGTCCCTTTTAAAGTGTTACGTCCTTGCAAATACAAGTTCAAACACGTGGTTAAAGTTGGTGTGTAAACACACAAGTTACGTAGTGGTAGAGTGTCGCTTATATGGGGGTACTTTTGTATACAAAAAAGACTTAACACTTTAAAAGCGAACATTTTAAATGTACACTCATTATTATCAACATAAGTAGTTTGCACCTCTAATATCAAGGCTGTGTACGAAATGATTGATGGAAAAGAGATCATAATTTTGCAAATTGCAGCAAATATGAAGTTTGTTTACAAAAGTGATTGAGTGAAAATTGTATTTATATCCAGGGCCTCGTGTGATGATTGACATGACAGAACCGCAACATTATAAAGCTCTCGACCGAGGTGATCTGGGTTCTAAAAAATATTTTCCGAATCGGGATATCAAAACAAACCGCGTTCTCGCGTCCATTGTTGCATTGTTACGCATATAAAACCACGGTTGAGGATAAATAAACACCAACGTAATTAAATAACACAGTTATGCAAACACATCTGCTCCCACACAATAACAGGTCAAAATTACCCCCAAATAGGATTTGGTTACTTACATCCGATATACCAGACTCATTTAAAACCGTTAAGTAGGGACGGTCCCATCTATCCCATGGGAAATTAAGACATTTGGTTGCTCGTTTCAAATAAAAGTATTTGATGGGAACGAGCAATATAACTATAATTTGATTAAGTGTTCTATACGATTCATCTTTTATTTTTATATAATTTTACGTTTGCTTTTTGCCTTTACCTATATTTATATTCATTTGATACTGGTATTTAAAGACATGTCCTTGGCTGCATTTTCCAGATTATTTTCCATCGATATAAGTAGTAAAACATCGTATAAAAAAAACAAATGAAAAACTGAACTCAAAAGAATGTCGAAAAGATGCCAAAATTGGAACCAATTCGAGCTACATCTGTCAAAACACAATGTTAAATGACAGAACTGGTCATAAAGACTGAATATTACGCACGACCTGTTCGTGTTTGACCACTGTGAAAATGCTGTACGTGTTTATTTAAATTTGCTGTACGTGTTTTTTTAATTTAATATCTTTTTGACACGACGACCTATGAGTAATAGAAAATACCTGTAAAACAGAAGTTTAGTTACCTCATTTAATTAAAATAATTTGTTCGTTTTGGTTGATGCGGTTTTAATAGTTCGCATTTTTGTGCTGGTTTCGATTTCCCTTCTCAAGCACTTGAAACCCATCTGCTTTCTTCTCTTAGTGTTTTCGACAAAATTTTCGAATTGCCGAATGCACGTTACTTCCCATGGGTTTAATTTCCCACTGTTTGGTGCAGATTAGATTAGCGGTCATGGGATCTAAAACTGAATCCGCCGGAGGTTATGCGTGTCCTTGGGTGGGCCGCCGCGCTAATATGATTTTTATGAAGAATATGATCGACAGTTAGGGTGTGTTTCGCGTCGGCGATAACTCTATTGCTGTTTTAGAATTGTTCACTATTTTTACGTCACAATATGAAGAACAATTTGCTTCTCGCGTGCAAAGCTGTGATTGATGGAAACAGTGTTTCCGAATAAATTTCAAAATTTCTTTCTAGTTATATTTGTCCACCAAACGTGTATCATTGTATACAGTTGAAGGTGGCAGAAAAGACATTCTGAATAAAGGATCTCGAGACGGTATCACAGCCATAAAAGTTTAATAACAAAGTTAAGTTTACTTTTGTGCGGATCGTTTGTCAAAATTAACGAATCCACTAAAACTTGATTTGGATTCGGCTGCGCCTGTATTTCCTGTTTAAAACTTTTGCACTCAGCGAAAGCGCGAAAACCCCGTAGAAACAACATAATAAGCCGCGCCCCTGCCCGCTGAGTGACAATGTCGTCTCCTGTCGCGTCGAATCGCGATTTCCAAGCGACGATTGTCGTGAATACCGCGGAACGCTAACTTGCGTGCAGACGGGGAGAGGAGTTTTCTCGGCAAACTTTTCGCCGCCTCCGACCGCCATTAGTCATTAAGCGTATTCGCCGGAAATTGGATAATTTCCTAAGTGACGTCACAGGGGAAGCTTAATGTACTGCCGTGACGTCACAAACGCAAAGAAACGCGCCGAAACGTAACGCACCGGTAATAATTAGAGACGGAATAATTAAACAAATATTTTCAATACGGGTAAACAGCACTAAAATAAACACGAAACGTAACTTTGTTAAAACAAACTTTGCCAAGACTAAAACAACAATTAAAAATGTTGGGAAACACTGCAAAAGTTATCCGCGAGCACTGGTCTAATTTTGTTTTTCGATCTGGCGGGGAATTTCACCCAAAATAAAACGGGGGTTCAAATGGGTTCCTTTGAGTAAACAGCGAAACTAGGGCAAATTTATTTCACACCGGTTCAACCCGGGCTGTGGTGTGCCAGTGAGAATCGCCGCATCAGTACGCGTGAGTTTAAATTTTCGAATTTTCTAGTTTCCCTGGCAACGAAGAATTTGAACCGTTGTGCGTCATAAGAGGCATTCGCCGTTCCGATTCGGCGCGCGACGCGTGCGGAGTTAGTTCTGTGACATCACAGTCAATGATCATGGAAACAGGTGAATAATCACGTGATAAATAATCGCGGTTTCGGGCGAACAACAGGTTCTGGAATGTGGAACAATTGCAAAATAGCTGTGGAACAATTGCAAAAATAGCAAATTCTTTGAATTTTCATTTTGTGCTATCGATCGCCACACGATTTAGGTCATGACGCTGATTAGTTATTTTATAACGAAGTGCGAACAAACAAAAACAGTCACCGCTTTACAAGCAAAAACTCGCCATCGTGCATAAGGTATTCCACGATAATCGTGGACAAACCTTCGACAAAAAATATTTGCAGCAATCGGCACTAGACAGGTTTAATTGAACATATATTATTATAACTTTAATTCGTAATCATAATTTAATTTTTAATCATAAATTCTCATACTTGTTTCGAGTCGTGTAAGTTGTTCCAAAAATAGATTTTAATTATTTTCTAATCGTCATAAATTTCTACACAAGTCCGTTAATATCGAAATTAATTAAAATAGCGACTTGGTGTCATCGGATTTATGGCTTCTCTGTCATCGTATTTAGAGAGAGGAACCCGTTTGACCGTTAATATGTAACCTTTATGTAAGTGCGCGATTAAGTTTAAGTCAAGCATATCTCCAAGTTAATTTGTGTACAAAATGTTTAAAATTGATTTTTGTATAGAAAACTTTTCAGAATGGCGTTTATGCAGGCAAAGATGGCATTTAAACAGACTTATAAAGTTACACAAATTTGAAGACCAAAATTTGGATGAAATTTCCCTCATTCGGCCGGGGGGTGTTTAGTTACGCTATAATTTGAAAATTACCACGTGTTTGTTACGTAACAATCGGCGTAGACTGATGCTCCGTGATGCAATAAAGGATGAACCCAAGTTACCCCAGTTTCATATCAACGAATTGCATGAAAAGGCACATATTTGGAAAAACAGCTGTCAAACCGTTAAATATTTGTTGTTAACTAACCTTTTTATTTAATAATAAATTTGGAAAAACTCTACATATTTTGGCTCACGTCAAATTTGTAAAATATCGATATGTATATATGTAACATGTTAATTAATCTATGATTATGTGTACATGCGTTTATTATAATGACGAATTATTGCGAATATTTTAAATCTTTGAGCGCATAAATAATGGTTTTTCAAGTTTTGGATGTAAAATTCCAAATGAACATTTAATTGACGAATTAAAATTATGAGTTGGTCAAAAGAGTTCAAAAAATGTATTTATTCTTTAATCGGAAACAATTTTGCACCAATTTTACCTTAATAAGAACGATTAAAGTGGTCTTGTCCCAGTCTGGCTTCTTAAAATAGTTATGCGGCCAATCGCAGTGAAAATATTAAACAATTATTTGGTCATAATCACTTCATAATAACAACAATCATAAAACAATGACTTTAAAAGGGCGCGAAAATCGGAAATAATTCAAAATTATTTTGAACTGCCTTTACCTTTCTATTGTTTTGCTTCAATTAAGGTCGCTTTGTCTCAAAATAAACAGTGGTTATCAGTTCCTAAAAGCTGTTTTGATTTTCCTTTAATTAGTTTGTGTTGTCTGTACCTGCACCGGGTCCTTGCAGATCAAATGAAAATTCCACAAATTGTCACAATATACAAATAACCTTTGAAGGTAATAATAGCTGAGGCGGGTGAATATAACACTTTGTTACGCACAACTCGACACGTAGACATTAATGAAACCTATGTGTTTGGCGTTAAAGAATTTCAAATTTGGGGTAAACACCAACACCCTATACATTCTTTAAGTTATGAACTGTGCTGAAGGTCAGGGTCAAGAGACCCCAAACAAGAACGGTACCCACCCGGGAGCACATGTTGCACACCTTAAAAGCTTTAAGTAAAACTGCACTTACTAGTTTTTACAATCTTTCTAAACTGGAAACACTGCAAAATTAACTGTAACTGACTAGGAAGCAAAATATTTAGTGTGACGACACAAACACATTATGGTGCCATAATCAGTGCAATGTCCCAAAGCAATAGCATGAAAATCGATCTTTAAAGAACCAATAACATAGTTCGTTTATTAATTTGAAACTTATTAGGGTATATATTTACTGGTGGTGCGATTGATAAGGTAAAGTTATGAATTAATAAGACATAACAGGACTATAGTAATGTGGCGTAAACGGCGCAGGTTGGATCTTTACTGTGACTACTTTAGCCTGCTTGTGTCCTTGAGCAATACACTCCGCTGTTTCGATTCACTGGATTCAAAAAGATTCCTCAAAATGTAAAGATATTGAATATGCTATACACAATGCAGTGACTTCGGAAATCTGAAGATTAGTCCAACACCTTTGTTTTCTCACCCACCTGGATATATTGGTATACTGAATGTTATATTACTAAGTTTTATATGCGTAGAATTATATGCAGTTAATACTCTGAAACTGCGAATATAAACAATTCGTGTCCTACTAATTTTGATTTGTGTACGTGTTTGCTGACCCAAGACTTTTAAGTTGTGGCTCTGATGGACAAGCGGCTTGCTTGTTAAAGTTTTTGTGTACAATAATATTCGATTTTCGGAAATGACAACGATGATAAATATTCAACATGTTAAGGACTTGTCACAAATGTAGCTGATCTTCTTATTGCAGCAATTCTCCGAGTATCGAAGCAATTAAATAGAACTACGGATTATGAATATTATTAGCTATGATCTGCGTCATTGGTACCACACTCCAGGGACCCTATGGATTGTTATTTATGAAGGGTGGTCTTAGATACGGGTATAGCATTCATATAAGGTGTACTACTTGTACGGTTGCGGTCGGCTTGACTTGTGTAACACAGATATAGGTTCTGTGACCATTTTTAATACATTATAATAATATTACGCCTGGATTCCAAACAGAGCATCTAATCCTAGGCCAATATGAAATAAGTTCGTGAGGATTAGGAGACACTAAAAATAGCAAACTGAAACTTGAAAAATAATTTTAAGTTGGACTCTAAAGAATACCTGTAATAACAGCACGAATTACACCATACATTTAACCAGTGGTATATTAGACATTTATGATATAATTTGAGTCATTTACGTATGTGCGTTGTTTTTGTTTCTTAGCTTTTATATGCAGCAAAATATATTGTGCGAAATCAGTTCGTTTATTTGAGCTTTTTTGTGTCCGCAGAGCTACCATTACCAAAGAGATAAAATACTGCTTATATTGGGCATATGAATCAAAAAAGGAAAGTCGTTGCAATACAGGTTATTGTGTAATCGCCACACAAATCATGCAAGAAGATCCGAACTAAACACCTGTGTGGCCATAACCATCGTTCATATGGAAGTCGAATTACTTTGAAAAATATTTTTTTATACATTTAAATGCATTTGGCGAAATATGTATGATCCTCATGACTTTTAAGTACTTTGCCTGAAAATGATGTAAACATGTTTTACAATGTTGCAGATTCAGTGGGCGCGTTTTGACTAACATAATATGCCAATTTCTTGTTTTCAATTGTCATCATTAATTATCTTATATTCTAATGAAGAACCTTCACGTGAAAACGAATTTCGCCAATTCCTTGCGGGCCACGAATTCCCGCTGCCAACTAAGGCGTCTTGGAGCACACTCTGTGGTATTCGCTCGACTGATAAGCACCCAATTAACAAACACTCGACAGGGCAAAAGTATCGAGCAGTGGCTTAATTGGTGGACTTTATGGCTTCGGATGAATTCTCGATAACAAGATAGCGGACGCGAGGACATAGTGGTTGCGGTGGGAATTTGTGAGCACTGATCACGTAAGCAGGATTTCGAAGCTGGGATAAAGGGGGCGGAGTTTGTACAGTTACATGTGGGATGTTTAGCTCAAAGAGTCAACGGGACTTTCGGAAGAGATTTTATTTATTACTTAGTACTAGAGACTTACATTAATCAAAATTAAATTGATCCTAATTCTCGATCAACTTACTAGTTTAATTAATTTGACTCTTTCTGTATATTTGATATTTGATTGCGGTTTCTGTTTCGGGAAACTCCCTCCTACATGTCAAGTGATGTAATAAGTCACTCAAAGTGTTCGATGACGTCACACTACAGGTTGTTATCAAGTAAAGATTGAATAAAGGTCATTATGGGTCACTAAGGATGGCCACTTCCACACCAATCCACTGGTAATAGGTCCTCTTGACATAATTCTTCAGTGTTCCCAGGCAACAAAATCTGTAAGGCCATTAGTGTAAAGTTGAGTTAATTTTTTAACCGGAAACACTGAAAAACGGATTCCACAAATTCCACGCTGTTTATGCGATAATCGATCATTCTACGTCACAATGGTAGTGACTCCTAATTAAACTTGAACCACGTGCCTTTTCGGCTAGAATCCAGAATATTGGACGTGACCAAACACTCGTAGAAACACAACCGCGGCTAACGTTTTTACCCGGATTTTTTGGTTTAAGTGTTTTTAACAGGCCAAGCTTCGAGTCCATTACAACATCTTGACTTGGTATGTTTTTTAATTACATGATGTCAGAATCGGTCGGGCTAACCGCTCGGTCGCATTATCGATTTAAATTGTTTACCAGCCTAAGGTTCGAATTCATGACTGGCTTGTCCCTAAACCGTTTTTTGAATTGAATCGGTATATGTATCGGTCGCGTGAACCATTCGGCCACACAGCCGTACCATAATCGCTTTAAATAGAAATATCGCTGACAATTAAACTCTACATTGCCGTCTAGCGGCGAAAAATAAACAATCGATTAAGAAAATAACCGCTTTACAGCCAAGACTCTAACCCAGGGGTCGGCAACCTACGGCCCGCGGGCCGCATCCGGCCCGCCAAGCAAAATCATCCGGCCCGAGACATCTTACTGAAGTATGATAGAATACGGCCCACTGTGTCATCTGCAATCTTAGATTTTAATAAATTTCAACAATCTAATGCGGCAATAATAAAAAATGCGCCTGGCCGTGTCTATTGAGAATGTGTGCGTGCAGACAAAGAAAATGCTTTGAGAGAAAGCAATAAGTGTGTTTGTTGGCATGCGCATTAGTGAGAGTAGAAGCAATCCAATTGTAATATTATGACATTATGACGTAATCACACATAATATGACATATAACATTATGACACAACAGACATCGTTTTTGCGATTTCATATGTGTTTGCATCGTGTTCTTTACTAACTAAAGTCCTGTACGATAGATAATACTAGGTAGTAAACATATATTTTTCTAATTGATTTTGCAATCTTGAAATGTTATCAAAACGTAGAAAAGT
This sequence comes from Ciona savignyi, assembly GCA_000149265.1. NCBI lineage: Eukaryota > Metazoa > Chordata > Ascidiacea > Phlebobranchia > Cionidae > Ciona > Ciona savignyi. The sequence goes on from CH002372.1 coordinate 643,261, forward strand.
TGATGTGGAGTTGAGAAAATTATTACGGCCCGCCGAGATCATGTTGAGTTTGGTTTTGGCCCGCGACTATGCAAAGGTTGCCGACCCCTGCTCTAACCCTATTCATTAGGCCAATGTAATTATTTAAAATATATGCAAAATAGTTAGGTTAAACTGAACTAAAATACTGTTTACAAAAATGAAAACAAAAATATTTTGAGTAACTATAGGAGGGTCACAATAAATAAATAATAAGAAGCTAATATATTAATGTTCTTTCTATTAAATAGAAAAAAGTAGGAGCGTTATCATATGACGATTGTTTATGCTATATTAATTCTATGCTACTTTTATATGTCATTTGGTGGCAAAAATGGACAGTTAAGTCAGTGGTGCCGCATCCATTGCTGTAGGTGCGATTAAATTGCAAGTAGCGCGTGTTTTTCTTCGATTTTTTTAATTTGGACCAACCCATTACAGAACCCAATATAAACCAGGCGAGATTCGTTAAATTCCGCGGTAACATAACCGCGGAAAAGAGTAGCCGGTTGGGAATCGAACTTGGCTCCACCATCGCGTTGAGCTACCATAGTATGCGACCACATCGGAACGTGATTTGTTTTCTTTCGACAGGGCAATATATTTATCCCGCGTGTTATTTTTACCCACGCCACGAAAGTTCTATTAATAGCATTCCGTGCAGCCACTTAAACTGACAACGATTGATGCGCTGTCAGAAACAGAGCGCTTTAACCCAAGATGTAATCTTCTAAAACAACAACCAGTATTTTTCCGAGATTTACCTCAACCTGACTGTGGAGTCGTCTTACAAAGCATCTATTGCGTCACACGGAAAACTCTTTCGTCATAATCAGGGGCAGAAGCTCGACACGTGACGGCGTAACTATCCACTCACGCTTCTGCATTTCTCGCGCTTAAAATAAACATAAGCATTTTATTCCATAAATCAGAAAGCACTTAGGCTGTTCGGTGTAAATGTTAATTATGACAAAACAGTTAAACAAAGGCAATGATTTAACTTGTTGTATACGGTTATGGTAATTGTGTCTTTGGGCAACACAATTACACAATGCAGTTATAAGTTTAAAGACTTTAAACAAATAACAATACAGGAATAATACATAATGTCATTTTCTACCAATTTATCAAGTTTGCATTGTGAGGTAATAAAAAGATTTGTTTTAAAATAGATAAGACTAGTTAACCCGATACATTTTAAGATGAATACTGTCTCGTTTTGTAGATCTTTCCATGTTGTTTCCATGTTCGATTAGTTTAACAACCGATAGAAGAGCTAAGTTGGCTCCACTAACCATTCGGCCACACAACTGCTTTACACAAAAATCATGAAGGTATAATGTGAAATTTCTTATACTGGTACACTGCAATAAAACTGTCCCAGTTATGACTGGAATTAAACTGTTTAAATCAACAATAGTGCATTTCCACCAAAGGATTACAGTGGGGAAAGAATCAGCATAGTTGATAAGTAAATATTACTTCAAAAAGGTCAAAAATCATACCTCTTTATAAGGGATATAGTTAACACGGCCGATACATATGTCGATTTTATGCAAAAACTAAACTAGTGACAAACTCATAGTTTATTGTCTTTCTCAAGCCCATTACTAACCCCAACCCAGACCCTCGCCTCAATCTTACAATTGTGAGTAGTTTTTCATTATCTCAAATTGTATCGACCTCAGTTGATTTGCAAGAAAACCGGTCATTCTGTGATGTATTTAAGCAAGTTTGGCCACAGGACACATGTACAACAAAAACCTTGTTTATTTCATAATTTATTGACATTGACTAGTCAAAAGACTGGAATGATATGCATTGAAAACAGGCGTCCCAATAAATAACGCTGTATACAGTAACGGCCATTTACTAACGTTTTTATTAATAAAACTGTATTTTTAATACAATAACAGAAAAAAGCAAAAGAAAGATTTTCAAGGATATAGCCAAATTTGATAATGTGTTGTTTAATACGATTTTTCATTTTTGTCATTTCCAGTCCAATACTTTCAATTCGAAGGCAATTTACTTTTATTATTTTTTTAACTTGACAAGTTTCGAACCCAATGATAGGAACGTCCCTTTTTGTATTGAATTGGTATGTGCATCCGTTGCGTTAACCATTCAGCTACCATAAACCATTTACTTGCGATACCTCTAATTATTACAGGAGAGCTTGGATCGCTTGGATCGATTGCTATACTTCGTAATTACCAAAGTCTCGGAGAAAACCTAAAAAGTGAAACTTAAATGAGGCACACATTTACTTGTGGGGAATTGGTATGTGTATTTGTTGTGTTAACCATTCGGCAACCATAAACCGTTTACTTGTGGGATTGAGAAAACTGTGTTGGGGCATGGCGTCAGACACACCAACATTGTATGCATGATGAGTTGGGATGGGCTAGTTGTACATTGGTTGCAGTTGTTTGTTGATACAGCTAAACATGAGTATCTTGTTTAATGTTTACGTACTGGGGCGGGTCATCGGTCGGCTGTTATGCGGCGTTGGACGTGGTCCAGGGCAAACATGTCGTGTTCGATTGTTTACCTGACGGGATTGGACAATCATTAATCACGTGCGTAACCAGTGGTGCGTGACAACTGACGACAGCTTAAGATTGATTGGGTGCGATAACAAACGACAACTGTCTGCGTAACAAAGAGTGATTGTAAACCCTAAGTACCTTGTACAGATTGCATCTTTCGTGACGTTGTTTTTTTCCTGACGTCACTTCTATTTTTGAGGTTTGCATGCAGGATTACTCATGCGTGTCTGTCGATACACGTCATAATTATTTAAAGGAATGTTAAGCGATTGGTTAAGGTCGCTACGTCACAAGGGAGAATATGACGTAATTCCGAGTATTACGGAATACTCCCACGTGTGATATCATAAACCGGTTCCACTGTTTCGTCATAAAGAAAGATAAACACAATCGTAGTATCGCGGGATTACAGACAAACGTCATAAAGATAATTCTGGAATTTTAAGAAAATTAAAAATAACGAAACGCGGGTCTTACGGTCTTTAGAACGAATTTGATTGTTTGTTTTATCAGCGTGCACTGTGACGTTTTTAGTGCTGTGACTGATAACAACGAAATAATATAAAACGGTGTTTACCTACCCAGCATGTACGCCCCCGAACGACTTTCATTGAGCGGACTAAATCGGATACGAGGAAGCGAATTCCATTGCTGGGATATTTGCATCCTTTCAAGCTGCGCTAAATGGTGGATTGAAATAGCAGCATTGAAAGTCAAATGGAAATAGCTGAATGAATGCGTGGACATATTTGTATGCATTACTACTAACACGTAAAATGGAAGGCATTTGAAAACAGGAACTAATAACTCGCTGGCTTAGTTGCCGTCGTTTATCCACCGGAAGATTTTAATCCAAACAAATTAAATAACTAAGCACTTATATAAGCATTAGTGAATCGACTACACATAAGCATATACCGTGTTATGCGGAACCAGTATATAGAAAAACACAAGAATAGGTGTAAATGATTTTACGATAAACCCATTGTTATCTAAAGAAATTTTACTGTAAAGAAAATGTGGTTTAAAGATACCTGTGGTTTAAGCCTATAAACCTATCATTTAATCTATCACCACAAGTATATAATTAAACCAATCATTCACAGAATGTTGTAGCTCCAGCAACTCCATTGTGGGTGTGATGTGTCTTTCGATACCTGTTGATAAGCCATAGCTTACCACCCACGAGAATGTAAATGGATTGACCGTCTACACACTGCAATAGCTCCAGTAAACACATCAGTAATGGAAACATAGTATATTGTTACATAATTCCAGTTTTGCAAAAGATTCGTTTGGAAAATAGAATTTTGGGTTTTATGGTGGCATGTCTGTCAATTTCTTGAATCATTTTCATTTTATTTTTCACGAAGAGCTATAAAGACTGCCGTTTCACCGTTATTTTTCTTGTGTGTTCTTTTTTGTTATATTTTAAGAAGCGAAAACAAAACAAACTAAATTATGATGTGTTTTGTTTCATTACGTTTATTATTTGATCCGTGTTATATATGGGAAGTTTCGATTATGCAATGGTCACTAAGTTCGTTTTTTAATGTCATGCTTTGAAGACCAGTCGCGCTCACCATTCGATCACCGTTTTTCTTGACCCGTTTTTTTACTGGGTTCAGTTTCGATCCCATGATGGGATCTTGACTAAGTCCATTTTTTATATATCGATTTGATATATCAATCGGTCGCGCTCACCATTACACCACACGACCGTTTTTTTATCCGTTTTACCGACTCCCTACCAAGTGACTCAATAGCGCCACCCTGCGGTGAAAAAAGTTCACGTTTGCAAAACCACACCACCTCTCTGGTGCCAGCTACCGGTTAAATTAAACTCTGCCGCCTGGGTATCACATCGCGCCCACCGTCGGGTTACCGGAGATATTAAAATGTTTTGTATATGATAGACACGTTCCTTTAATTTGTTACAGTGGGCGCGAGGTGATCTGATGATTGCCCGTGTTTTAACCCTGTTGGATTACCCATTCACGGAGATAAACATGACTATCCTATCCTACCAATCGTCAGCAGTTGTCAGATTACCTCGTACTCACCGTCGAATTACGGGAGCTATGTAATGTGTTGTTTATTGAAGTAGTTATTTTATTAGTTCGACTCGTCTTTGCAAACAGGCCAAGAAAATACTGCAAATGCTGTAATTTTGATAAAGTGATGCAATTTTATTAAATAACATAAATGGTTTAAAATTAGATGGACGTAACATTTCGGGTGCCTCTAAATACTACAGGACCGCTTGGACCGCTTGGACCGCTTGGATCGCTTGGATCGCTTGGATCGCTTGGATCGCTTGGATCCCTTATATTGCTATGGAAAGTAATTCTAACCCTGTCCCCAACACTAATCTCAACCCCCAAACTAACTTTAACCCCAACCCTAACA
>CH002372.1:667862-677971 GCA_000149265.1 Ciona savignyi
TCGTAACGATTACACTGTGGTTGGCTTACCAAAGTTCTTTTACCTAGAAATTAAAACGCGTGAAAAAAACGGAAGACGGAAGTAAAAAGTTAAACCCTTTAACAAGGGGCTACGGACCTAAAAATTACAGAATTTGTTAATTGAACCGTGCTCTTTCGAATGATAAGTTTTGATTTGAAAAAAATTGTAAAATATTAATATCGAATATGAATATTATTAATATTCACGCATTTATAGAGTTTTCGCCAGTTATTCCTTTGGATATGTTGTAGCCCTTGCCAATACCTTCAAATTGATATATAAATTATATACAATATCCGCGGGGGGCTATATGCACGAAGCGTCTGAATATTCATAACTCGTTATTTAGGGATGCTGCGGTTTTCATATCCAGATGAACATTTATGGAGTTTTTGCCAAAAAATCCTTTGTATATGTTGTAGCCCTTATAAATACCTTTAATTTAATGTATAGTTTATATAAAATAACCACAAGAAACTATATGCACGAAGTGTCTGAATATTCATAACTCTTCATCAAGGGATGTATCGGAAGATGCTGCAGTTTTCTTATCTAGATGGATATTTATCAGAGTTTTCGCCAATTATTCCTTTGGATATGTTGTAGCCCTTATAAATACCTTCAATTTAATGTAAAGTTTATATACGATAACCGCGGGAAGCTATATGCACGAAGCGTCTGAATATTCATAACTCGCTTTACAGAGGAGTGCATTGGAAGATGCTGCGGTTTTCTTATCCAGATGGACATTTATAGAGTTTTCGCCAATTATTCCTTTTGATATGTTGTAGCCCTTTCCAATACCTTCAAATTAAGGTATAGTTTATATACGATAACCGCGGGAAGCTATATGCACGAAGCGTCTGAATATTCATAACTCGCTTTACAGGGGGGTGCACTGGAAGATGCTGCGGTTTTCTTATCCAGATGGACATTTATAGAGTTTTCGCCAATTATTCCTTTTGATATGTTGTAGCCCTTTCCAATACCTTCAAATTAAGGTATAGTTTATATACGATAACCGCGGGAAGCTATATGCACAAAGCGTCTGAATATTCATAACCCGTCATACAGAAGCTGATTTGATGAGAGATGTTGGGATTTTTTTTATTTAAATGAATGGCTTTTTGCCAACTTATGCTATAAATTTGTGCTTGTATTTTGTTGTTGTAAATTTGTTTGCTCAAACATGTTGTTGTTTACTTGCAATTGACTTGTTTGGCTCGAGCGATATCTATATGGTGCGAAAGAAGAAGTTATCGGCCCCGGTTGATGGTGCGGCATGTTTTTAATCGGCGTCGGTGACGCTTTAATCACGTTATCAAACCTCATTATCGAAAGTTGTATATATTCTGTAGTTTTCATGACATTGTTCCAGTTCATTAGAACACTGTTACTCTGCCAGTTGAATCCTTGAGCTATTTAGAAATCGTTTGTACGAAATCTTTGTAAGAGAATCTATAAGAGAAAAAATGTGGACAACCAAGGTAATATTATGTTTGATTTATTTATTAACAATACATATTTTTAACCCTTTGTTATTGTTAATGTAAATTGTATAAACCGTTTTATATATTTTAGAATCATCGAGGTCGAAATTCATTTCGCCGAGGTTCGAGGATGCCCGTCATTAGATATCCCAAGGGGGTATCTGGTAAACAAACAGCTCGAATTATTCCCGAGTCGAAGTGGGAGAATAAGATCCTCTACCTGGCGGACAGCAATGCTCGAGATCTAGTGTCTCCCTGTGTAGTTCGTCCATCAGAAAACCTGAAATATAACTTCTGCCCCATTTCCATTCCAGGTGGGAAATTCACACATGGGGATATGGAGCTGCAGAACTCCAGCACGAAATTAAATAACGTGACTGCAGTAGTGATTGCACTCGGGACAAACGACGTGCTCGGATTTCAAGAATGGGAGGTCGACGAATACCCCGAGTATGTTGTAAGAACCATTGTTTCGAGAGCGCAAAAGATAATCAGAACGGCCAAGTCGGTATATCCTGAAGCGAAGGTATAAGTATTTGTTAGATTTGAAAATGAGGTAATAACTGTTAACACTTTTAGATGTACTTCAACGCAGTCCAGCCCCAAATGACTGGCCAGGGAAAGATCGTTCCGCTGTTAAACGATGCGCTGGCACCGGCGGTTGTTTCAGCTGGCGCCATGTTTTTGGGGTTCGTTATGCCAGACACACCAGAACTATGGTATGACAACATCCACTTGTCGGATGACGGACTGCGTTTGTTGCTCTGTCAATTGGAAGAGTGGTTGGCAGAAGATTAACACGATGTTTTTCTTTGGTGACAGGTAAAGCAACGGATGGTACATTTTCCAAACCATTTTTACATTTGTGTGGGTCCCATACGATAAAAATTATAAAAAAAACTTAGTGGGTTAGTAAGATTTCGGCGTCAAGAGACCATGTATATACTTGGTTTAATTATGTGTGCCGATACTATGTCGGATATAACAGACATTTTACGACACAGGATTATTTTATTTAGTACCAAAAATGAATCTTTATCTAATTTTAGTTGGAACTTTTTGTCTCAAAAAATTAAAAGAGAAACGAAGATGGACGAGTCCTTCTTTTCCGTTGACGATGATGAACCAGACGATGATTTAACCCCCGAATTTAAAAATTGTAATCAATTTACAAAATATTGTTCAAGTGTTATATCTCAGGCCTGAAATAAGGCTGAATTTTCAGAAGTAAGCGGTACAAACCCATTTTACTGTCCAAAATTAATCACCAAATTTATTGAAAATTGGATACCTAAACTTCCGTTATGGACGGCTCTGTCGATCGGTAATCTTGGCCGGCACGGTAGTTCGGACGTTTACAAGGCCAACTGCAAACAGTTCATTAAATTGTCAAAACTAAACGAACAAAATTTAACACGAGACAATCGAACACAGGGGATAATGGAAAAAAGTCAGCAGGAATTAAAACGCACACGTTGTCACGGTAGACGGTTTAAAGGCTTAGGGGAGTTTGCAAAAATATATCATGACGAACACAACGGCTTAATACGTGAATTTCAGGACGGGCTTAAATCGCTAAGAAAAAGAAAACAAACCAACTCTCAACCCGAGCAAGAGGACCAAGAGCGATGGGGTAAGAGATCAAAACGCGGAGATAATAATGTAGGAAAATATCTTCAACCTCCCACTAAATCTCTTCGTTGTCCAAGTAATTCGAATAAAAAAAGGTCCTTCTCTGGTTTTGGATCATTTGTCTAAGGAGGAATGTGCCCCCACAATAGAACCTATTTTTGCTGTTGACGAAGCAGCTCTAAAAATGCTGACGAAGCGAAGAAAGTGGTTGGACGACAGACATATATATGCCACCATGTTTCTTCTTCGGCAGCATTTTCCAAATATTGATGGGTTGCAAAGCTGTTTGGCTTATCCAAACAGTTTTAAATCTCTTACTTATACGCCTCGAAACAAATTTGTTCAAATTATGAATATCCATGGGAATCATAGGGTTACCGTCTCCAACAAATTACCACAGATAACAATACAATCAATATATATGACAGTTTACCATCTGAATTGAGTAAAACGGACAAATATAATATTTCTACTCTTTTAAATGTAGACTCAACCAAATTAACGCTTCGTTTTCCAAAGGTGCCCAAACAAGTAATTGGTTCAGGAAATTGCGGCGTCTATGCGATTTCGTCTGCGGTTGCCTTGTGCATGGGGCTAAATCCAGAAAATCTAGTATATCCAATTAATCGTCTCCGAGAGGATATTAAAGGTATGCTAGAAAAAAGGCAGATTACTCGCTTGTTTTCGGAAACTTCATGTAAAACAAAACAACTTAAAGCACAAAACAGTTCTCTTAAAGTGGATCTCTTCTGTCATTGCAGGCTTGCTGGTGATGACAACGGTTACATCCAATGCTCCAGATGCGACGGATGGTACCATTTTTCTTGTACCAGGACGTCTATTCCAGAAAATGTAATAGGATCCAACGTAAAGTGGTACTGTGATAACTGTGTGCTTTAAGCGGGTAGTTGAAACGCACACTTCCAAACAATGCTAAGGTCTTTTCTACCAAACTTGTGATGGACTTTTCTCCACACACCTGAACTGTTTTTTTACGTTACTGTGTTACTCGTAGAACGCAAAAAAAAGCTGTGTGGAGAACATGCACTTACATCTCTTTATCTGTCGCATCTCGTATGTTAAAATACGTGAAATGGTACAATATAGCAAGACATTATAAATAAGGTGCGTTCAAATAAAATAGAAAAAATGCGATTATCTATTTTTGTACAGCCAAAGTCTGCAGTGGTGCAAGTTAGTTTATCGTATTTTTTTCCTAATGGCATTTCTAAACATCGGCGACCAAGAAGGTGTTAAAAAGATGAACTTGTTTGTCGAAATGAGATAACGCAAATACCTATAAATATCCATCTAGATAAGAAAACCGCAGCATCTTCCAATGCATCTCTTGAAGACGAGTTATGAATGTTCAGACGCTTCGTGCATATAGTTTCCCGCGGTTATTGTATATAATTTATATATCAATTTGAAGGTATTGGAAAGGGCTACAACATATCTAAAGGAATAATTGGCGAAAACTCTATAAATGTCCATCTGGATAAGAAAACCGCAGCATCTTCCAGTGCACCCCCCTGTAAAGCGAGTTATGAATATTCAGACGCTTCGTGCATATAGTTTCCCGTAGTTATTGTATATAATTTATATATCAATTTAAAGGTATTGGAAAGGGCTACAACATATCCAAAGGAATATTTGGCGAAAACTCTATAAATGTCCATCTGGATAAGAAAACCGCAGCATCTTCCAGTGCACCCCCCTGTAAAGCGAGTTATGAATATTCAGACGCTTCGTGCATATAGTTTCCCGTAGTCATTGTATATAATTTATATATCAATTTGAAGGTATTGGAAAGGGCTACAACATATGCAAAGGAATATTTGGCGAAAACTCTATAAATGTCCATCTGGATAAGAAAACCGCAGCATCTTCCAGTGCACCCCCCTGTATAACGGGTTATGAATATTCAGACGCTTCGTGCATATAGCTTCCCGCGGTTATTGTATATAATCTATATATCAATTTGAAGGTATTGGAAAGGGCTACAACATATCTAAAGGAATAATTGGCGAAAACTCTATAAATGTCCATCTGGATAAGAAAACCGCAGCATCTTCCAGTGCACCCCCCCTGTAAAGCGAGTTATGAATATTCAGACGCTTCGTGCATATAGCTTCCCGCGGTTATCGTATATAAACTATACCTTAAATTAAAGGTATTTATAAGGGCTACAACATATCCAAAGGAATAATTGGCGAAAACTCTATAAATATCCATCTAGATAAGAAAACTGCAGCATCTTCCGATACATCCCTTGATGAAGAGTTATGAATATTCAGACACTTCGTGCATATAGTTTCTTGCGGTTATTCTATATAAACTATACATTAAATTAAAGGTATTTATAAGGGCTACAACATATACAAAGGATTTTTTGGCAAAAACTCCATAAATGTTCATCTGGATATGAAAACCGCAGCATCCCTAAATAACGAGTTATGAATATTCAGACGCTTCGTGCATATAGCCCCCCGCGGATATTGTATATAATTTATATATCAATTTGAAGGTATTGGCAAGGGCTACAACATATCCAAAGGAATAACTGGCGAAAACTCTATAAATGCGTGAATATTAATAATATTCATATTCGATATTAATATTTTACATTTGTTTTCAAATCAAAAATTATCATTCGAAAGAGCACGGTTCAATTAACAAATTCTGTAATTTTTAGGTCCGTAGCCCCGTGTTAAGGGGTTTAACTTTTCACTTCCGTCTTCCGTTTTTCCGCGTTTTATATTTCTAGGTAAAAGAACTTTGGTCTTTAATGAGTAGAGGTAGCAGCAGAAGAACCAACTAAATAATGCAAAACGTCACAAGTATCTCATAGTTTAACTAAAAAACATTGACATTATAATCTAAACAGCCATTTTTTTTTCTCACTGGGATGTAAACATGCCTTTCTAATAATCCTAAAACGCGTCAAGAAATTTCAACGTTTGCAATGAACGTGCCATCACAAATTTTCCTTTCCTCACCTAAGCGATTTAATTTTTAAACTTCGAAGTATAAACCAACCTCGTGGGCGCTTCCGTAATCTTTCTTATTCCAAGTTATTTACAGTTTTTTATTAGAGAAATAGTATCTTTTCCCGAATGACAAATGCAGTGAATAATAACAAACGCTCCAATAATTTGCAAAAAACAGGCATTTTCCCTTGAAACAAATTGCGTTGTCATTATATTTTTCAAGAGAGCTGTTGATTATAATGTTAGTTCAACAAAGAATTCTGTTTTAGATATGTATGATTTCAGCATCTTATCAACGCCTCTTTATTCACTCCTTTATTACTAGAGAGTGTCAACCACGCGTTAGCCATCGCTATTTTTAAAGCCCATTTTGACTGTACGCTATATGTTTCTGCAGGCAGAAACGGGGACATCCATGTTTTTGAAGTATTCGCGTTGGTGTACAAAAAAATAATAAAGTCAAAAAAAAGCTAACATCCTAAATATTTAAGTTTGATTGAAACAAATATTCGTTTTACACTGTACGTAAAAAGTGTAGTTATGTATTTGATATAGATTTTGGAAGTGGTGGGTAATGGATGCCACTGATTTGTTCGTATTGAAATACTCTATGCATTTATAGATGGGGTATAACCAATTAAGACCTTTATGCGCGGGCCAATGTGACTAGTGGTACCTATGAGTCATTGTTTTAAAGAAGTTTTTAGCTGAGAACAATGGTGGTGGTTTTCCAATGTTTGTTTGGTTAAAAACAGTATGTGCTAGGCTGCGCGCCGGTGTTTTTGTTTAGCTGTAAAGTTTTGTAATAGTGGAGCAATGCTTTTTGAAATAAAGGTGTTGATTGTGCATCTGCTAGCTGTTTTTTTTGGGAAAAAGTTGACGATGTACGAACGGGTATGGCTCAAAATTTTTAAATAAAATTTTGGAGGGTTTTGAGTTTAGGCTGCAGATCCAAGCTTTAATTTTAAATGTGTCGAACCATGTCCAAGTTTTCAATAAGGCACTTTAAGTGAAGGTCAAGTTAGCATTTTACTGATTTCAATAATATATCAGTTTATTGCAGTTTATTTACCAATGAAGCAACTTATTCACAAAAATTTTAAAATGTAGAACTGTAATAAATACTAATTATACAGTCATACAGTCAGATCGCACATTAATAGCAATTTGACCAAACAGAATTACTCGAATTAATAAAAATCACATCTTAGAAAGCTTTAGTGAAGTGACGTCATTTTGATTCTAGTCACAGACTCCAGTTTTTTATACAAAGCTAAAAACACAAAATCAAAGAAAGAGTAAAATCATGCGGCCTTGATTACAAGTTTTAAAAATAAACTTAAAAATGTGGACCTAAGTTGTATAGAGCGGTAATACACGTGTTGGTCAACACTTTTTTTTAAAACCCATTTGACCGTATAGGCTATATGTGTCTGCATGCAGAAACAATCGGGTTTGTGCATGCATAGCCTTTGTTTTGTAAGCTATGTAAATGTGTACTATAATTAAGGATTTTTGGGGGCTGCATATACTGATTTTAGTTCGTTACTGAGTTCTCCATTGTATTTTACAATGGTACAATACAGCAACAAGCGATATTTTTTTATTATTAAAGATGTTTGGTCCAAACCATGTACCTAGCAACAGTATAGACAACAGTGAAAAACAGTGTAGACAACAGTGAAAAACAATAACACGTACGGTGGAGAAAAAAAAGAGTCTTATCTGCAATCCTGAAACCTTATTGGTGGCCGTAAAAAATCACACAGTGCCCCTCCTTGTAAACGAGGGAAATACTACGAATGGCGTAATCGCTTAAACACAAAATATGCACATAATAGAACCAGTATAAATAAATATATCACGCGCAAAATCCACTTCATAGGATAACCGCTTGCCCCCGATTTCGGTGAACAAACTGAAAACTGTTCCGAATCCGGGGAATACCCAGAACCGTACCAAAACAAATCTAATCGATCTACAACGGAAGCTTTCGGGTTCGATTTTAATTTCTCGCAAATCGCACAGATTCCATGTGTGCCCCATTTTCTACTTTCCGCTAACGCCTTTATTTCGTCATAAGGTCGTGACGTGGGGATTTCCCGAGACCAACCCGGGAATTCCCCGACTTTCCATCTCAAGTATTCCCCGTAAAGCTGGTCGTCTTTGTCAAGTTTGTTCAAATAGCTCGCTAGCGCCTCTAACGACTGAAAATCATCGACATGGATGAATGAGTTTGGGGGCGCTACAAGCTCGTAGTCCCCTCGTTTCGGTCCAATGACCACAGGTACCGCTCCAGTGCCCAGTCCGTTTCTCCAGAACTTTTCTGAGATGTAGTCCTTACATCTTGAATTCTCGAACGCAAAGTAAAATTTATATCTGAAAATAAGGAAATGGCTTTGATTTTTTCATTCAGTGGGGACTAATTTATTTTAAGGTTAAATTCCACATACTGTATATCATAAAAAAAACTCTGCGCCACGCCAAGATATAATGACGTCACTAACCTGGATAGAACGTCATATTGACACGGAGGCGGACAGAGCGGTTTAGTGCCGCATTTTCCGAATATGTCGATTTTCATGAATCGTTGTAATTCTCGAATTGTGTTGGATCTTTCAGCGACCGCGCAATTGGACGACACCCATGCGGCAAGTGACGTTTTCGCTGCTAACACTTCGCTCAAGTTCCTAGGGTGGAGAGTGAGTTATATCACAGGATACAAAAGTTTATTACCAGGGGCAACACTAAAGGAGAAAAAGCGGAACGGAGGGAAACTACACACTAATATTACAGAAACATTTTAAACACTGCCCTAAACACTAATCTCAACCCCATAAGTAACCCTTACTCGAACCCCATTTTAAAACTGATTCTAATGTCATAATCTTCATTTTAGTGTGCAGTTTCCCTCCTTCCCTCCATTCCGCTTTTCCTCCTTTTAGTTTTCCCCTATTACCTAGCATGGAAAAACGCAAGGAGTGGGAGAAGGACTTGAAACAGTGTGTTGTATACGGTGCAACATCGCCTGTAAAACCCAAAAGAAAAGAAAGAAAACGAGAATTTAACTCTTTGGAAGTTTTAAAGGAAACAGTGAAAATGGCTGAACGTCTCTTGCATCACGTTTGGCTGTTTTGAAATTCTTTTTTCGCTTCTGTCGAATTTAGGCTTGTTGGTATTTAATAAGCATTATTGAAATAGTGCATTTCACATTTATGCCAAATAGTATAATAATGAATTCACCGGAATAAATTCTTAACAAACGATGAAAGATATTCCAAATTTGTCTTTGTTCATTCTATAAATCATATTTATTGTATTTATTTGGCCGCATAATCAGACTGAACATAGATTTTAGTAGAGTTGCGTTTACGGGAATTTCCTGAAAACCAATAAAGACGGACATGAGGCATATCATTTTAGATATCAGTCCGAGCTATTAAATTCATTAGTATCTAAGTAAGCCGTTTCATTTTTTGTTTTGATGCTATGTTGATGTTTACGAGTTTTTCGTAGATAGGGAAACCAAAAAACAAATTTACACCGTGCCCGTAATAAGGTTAGTGAATATATTACTGTTTAGTTTAGTTTATTCGTTTTTGCCCTAGTATTTAAAAATGGCAAGCAAATAAAATAATGACACGCGAAAAGAAAAAGACGGCAAAACGAACAGTCGTTAAAACACGTCATTGAAAAAAAGGATATAATTTAATAAATATGGCGGACAATAATGTGCAAACAAAATTAAATTAAAACCAAACAATATAAAGCCCTGAAGAAGAGTGTGCGGTAAAGCGCGACCAGTACTGAGGGGAAGACGGCTTTAGGAGAAGGTGTGGCCCGAAAGCGTGGACCAAAGTGGAAAAAGAAAAACCCCCTACTGTGTTGTGTACGATTGCGACATTTCTTTTGTTTAACGGTTTGGCAGTCTTATCCAGACCAGGCACTACAAGAAAGGTAAAGGGGGGGGGGGGGG
>CH002372.1:680639-712938 GCA_000149265.1 Ciona savignyi
ATATGTTGCACTACCAGTACCCCGGTATTTGGGGGGGATCCAAATCTGCCCTGCAGAGTAGCTGATGTCAGTCATTTATGTACAAAACTTGCAGCATCATCTTACATTTTATTAAAATTAAGGGATTATGTTAACATCAAATACTTCGTCAAGATACAAGACTGGCTTCCAACCAAAATTTTTTTTATAATCATGACCTTTGGATTCAATTCAAACAGTTAAAACCTAACCGATATAAGTGCATTTTACTGCGTTTTTGTTTGTACTCTTACAAGCCGAATTCTCATATCTAAAACTTTTCAGTTAAAAAAAGGACTGATTAAAGTTTTTATTAACTGCTATCACAAAAACACCAACAAGAGTTATTAGAGAACTCTGTCGGTTCTACATTCTACTTACATGCATGCAGTAACATAAAGTGTGCACTCATAAGTGGTTTTATATTTAGTGGTGTTTAACTAAACACGTTGTTGGCACCCTTTAGTCACACATAAATTGTATAATTTATGAAATTTACCGTGGCACTTTGGGGTCTGTAGGGCCCATTTGTCCTTTTCTTAATTTATTTTATTCAGCTACAACTTTCTTTACAGTTTAAAGCGACTAATCCTTACTAGTCTCGAAACATCGGTTATTATAGAATAATCTGTGCCATAATACTCTTATCTCTTTCCCTAGCGCAATTTACTTATAATTTGACACTACATATGCAACTCGATTGGATATTTCCTTCCTTTTTTTACGGAGCGCAAAAAAGCCTGATCGCCAGTTTCAACAGAAATAAATTTCTGGAGATTTCTCGGAAAGGGCTTAAAAATAGTTATGAGGCGACTCATTTTTTGTTTGTATTGAAATTATTTATCAATTTTTATTGGTTTTTAGTGAACTTTTCTCTCTTACTCGAAATAATTCATTTATAAACTATTTTGCTCATTTTAATTTGGGGGATTTTCCGGGGTAAACTGGGTGATTTCAATTCTAGTTATATTTTTTTTATTCAAGTTATAAATCTTTAACACCTCAAAAAATTTAAAACGAAAATATCTACAGCGGAAATGACGTTTCGCCGCAAGTCGACATTACTATTGATCAAGTTGATTATAACGTACAATAATTCATGTTTATTTTATATAAATAAAGTAAAATTTCCGTTCAATTTTGCTTATTAAACAATTAGCAGAACAAGAAATGCGTGTAGTGTGTTTGAAGATTCCGGAATTAAACAAAAATGCGAGTTATTTAAAGAGAATACACATAAATTAATGGAAATTTGAAGTTTTTACCTCAGGCGACCGGTAAGCTTAAACAACCAACTGGTCGGATATTAATGTCGACCGATGACTGGCGTCGAACGACGGCCAAAATCGCCGATGTCGCTATTATCGTCTTATATTGCTAAAATGCTTGTAAAATCCTTTTTGTACGGTCGTGTGAAAAAATGGTTAACGCGACCGATACATATACCAACTCCTATACGAAAAAACGGTCCTAATGACCATCATGGGTTCGAAACTTGGCCCAGTAAAAAAATAAATAAAAAAATAAAATTCCATAAAAAGATGAATTATTTATTTTTTAATGATTATAAAGGTGAACGTATGTGGACAGTTTGAAAAATTTACCCTGGCGTTTAATAGGCTATAACTCGGCGAATTTTGATGTCGAAAGCGCCATTCGTGCTATTGATACAAGTCTGCCTTAATTTAAACGCAATTTAAACATAATTTTCAAATAGGACTTATATAGTTTAAATGTTTTTTTCTCCTTGAATTTTTTTTAGTTAAATACTACAATTTTATACCGATTAAGCAACTAATTGGTTCGGAAAAATACATTTAAAAATCGATATTTTCAATTTGGTCTGCTAAATTTAATTTTCTTTACATCCTATTTACTAAAAGAAAATCTCTGTTGTTAACCCGAAAACGAAGGTCTATTTTTTCAACTGTACAACATTGCTAAAATAAACGCCTATTTTCCCATTCTATTCAGCTCTTACCTCACAAACTGTATTGTGTCACTCTAACATATCACGTAATCTGATATACAACATGAGGCGTCGCGTCGAATCAGTTGCAAATCACTCACTTACTTAAGCACGCCTTATCTCCTGTACCCACGGATGGGCGGCTTCCTAACAGTTGTCCTAACAATGTATGCCTGCAATTTATACTTAGCCATAACTGAATATGTCTAATTACGCATCGCTAATTTATGTAGTTTTACTGCGTTCATTGTATTAAGTGAAGGGTACTTTTACTAAGGGGAAATATTGGGTAAAAACAACTTAATTATACACGTAGGAGCCAGTTGCTAGACAACCTCGACTTGGCCGTTCAGCATCAGTTCGACATAAAGGCTAAAATAAAAGTGATTGTACAGGCCTTCGCGTCCGCTTTACTCATTAAATTATGTCCTTTTTTTAAGACGTGTTTTAACAACCTTTCGTTTTGCCGTCTTTTCCGTTCCTGTATCGTGGTTATATTCGTTTGGCATTTTTAAAAACTGGGGCAAACTTAATAAACTAAACTAAACTATACCTGAACGAAACCACTAACACTGAACATGCGGCCTACAAAACCGAAGTATTAGTTCAAACCAGAACTACACGAATTTAGACATATAACACATGATAACAGAATTGGACAACTAGATAATTCTAGCTGACCTATTAGATTAATTAAAGCGGAATGCCGGCAATCTTACTCTAATTCAATTTATAAAATGTTTTGATGCTCTAATTTAAATTCTTATCTAATTTTCCTTTTTTTTCCGAAAATGCTACTTTGCCCAACGGCGTTTTCAACACAATATACAAGAATATCTCTCGTGCAGGGAAAACTGGTTGGAATTAAAGGCTATTACAGGCAAACTCAGATTTTGAACTCAGATTTGAAATGACCTAAACCTGGTTTCTGTTATTTTTTTTAATTCGGAATTTAATATAATTTTCAAGATTTTGCGATTTATTTAGTCCATTCAATCAAATTTGGTAAAAACTGCGTGGCTGTAATTTAAACACAAAACTAATTAATCGACCGGTTATATAGTCTGGCAGTTAAGTGCTTCGTCTTTCAACCGAAAGGTTGCAGTTTCGAAACTGGTCGCTTGTGTACTTGGGAAAGTCACTTTACGGACATTGCCTGAACCCAGTGGATTAATGGGTTCTACCAAATTAAAGAAACGTATCCATCATATACAACACACTGCAATAGCTCCGGTAACCCGACGATGGGCGCTAGGTGATATGACGATCGCCCGTGTGTTAACCCCTTGGTTTTCCCATTTACGGGAATAAACATGAATATCCTATCTTATCCAAATTTAATAGAATTAAAATTTCTAGTTGACTAAGGTATGATACGTTACCAGTGCATGTTATCTTACAAACAAATTATTAAAACACAAACTATAAGAAAACCACGGTTCGTTACAAATCAGAAAAAAGTGCCGATTCCCGCCGTTTGGAAGTATGGATTATTTGGAAATATGGACTAGTTTAATTGAAAGCTAAACAATTATTTGCCGTTTTCCTAATCATTGCCTGGGTGGCAGGCGAACATAATAAAACTTCTCTGCAATCTGGCCTACACAGGCGTTCTTCTAAACCGAAATTCTAAACCAAAGATAACTTTCACGTATTGATTACACGATTGTTTAAGTAACCGCTTATTGCAAGCAGCAAGTATCTGGAAATCACGTGAGTCAACTGATAACACAACCAGCCGTCAAGTACAGCTTTTATCAAACTATCTCCTACATTACACCAAACAAAAGTTTAAGTTGCTGCCGAGTTTGTTGCAAGATTCAGTGCTTCCCACAAGTGAGTATGGCATTTGTAGTTTGGTTTGCCGTTAATACGAATTCGTCCGACCGATTAGCTTGGCGGTTTAGTGCGTCGCCTTTTAGCGAAAACTTTTGGTCTTTATTACTACTGTCTACCGGTGAAAACTATAAGGAGAAAAAAGAGGGGAACTGCACACTTAAATAAAGATTAAGCTATTATTTGTTACTTGGTTAGGAATAAAATAACCATGGGGCTGGAGTTGGTGTTAGTTTCGGTTTGGTGATTAGTGTTTAGGGCAGGGTTAGAATTAGTTTCTATAGTTTAGCTGAGCAATTTCCCTCCTTTCATTCTTTAAGTGTTTCTCCTCTTCTAACCAATCTAATCACATGCATCTAACACGAGAGTCGAGTATCACAAATAAATCGTTAATTTACAAACATTATTTACCACTATCAAAACAACGTTTAAACAACTGAATCTGCAAACAACCTCAAACGACAGGGAAAACATTGCAAGAATGTAAGGCGAGGTCAATCAATCCAGTTAAGTATGAAACGACGGCATTATCGTTTCCTCAGGGATAATCTATATCCGGTTGAAAGGATATATAAATAGCTCAATCTGCAAGCGATTAAAGCAATCGGTCAGTTGTACCACACAGACGAGTGTTATAATTTCTACGATACTGCTCTAGCTCAAATCTTAGCCTAACCACTAGCCAAGTATTTATACAGTTCTGGTCCCTAGGGGTAACATGGAATATGACGCTTCTATATAATCTAATTTAAGTTCATTGAATAATATTAGGTGATTTTAATTCACTGGCTGATGTAAGGTAATTTAAATTCACTGACTAATACCATGACTGACGACTGATCGTGTACCAAAATCAACGGTTTATATCCAAGGTTAACATTGCGATAATTCTGCGTGATGCTGGTTGTAAATGAAATTAAACAATACCTGAACAGACAAGCTTTTGTTTCGTTATAACTACACTTACAGACGCCACTGAATTATTAAAGACGGTTCCTGCTTTTTTCATAGTACTGTGAAACCGCCACTAGGCACGAACTGTCGATTGCTGGCATTCGCACTCTTCTTCAGCAAAGCAATTGCACGCAATAACAAACAAACGCAGCATACCTCGAAATTAGCCAAAAAGCAAAGCTCGAAATTACAACCTGGCAATGCGCAGTATGGTGTTATTGTATGTGTAACGTTCAGAGTGCCTTTTTTATCCGCTAGGCATTAATGATTTAAAAACCACGAATAGCCATCATTAAGCAGGTGTTACTGATAATATGACTAGCCCTTCGCTACAGTTTAATAAAAACTGTCAAAATATTTTACCCTCTATAAATGTAATAGGCCTACGTCGTCTTTAAGCAATTTTGAGTAAATTTTACTATTTTACTGTGATAAGGCCTCTCGAAGAATTTTTCGCAAATTTTAAGTTCACCAGCACAAAATAGTAGAAATTTGTCACCACTTCTCTATTTCAAATTTTCGCAAAATTTTTCATTGATTATGTAGAATTAATTTAATTATGGGTTTACTTCCACGTAAGAAACACGTACTTGGTTTGCCTTGTTGTTTATTTATGTATCGTCCCGCAGGCAACCTGACATATAGAATCTTTTTCCAATTTTGTCAGAACTTTTTAGAAACATTAAACGAAGTGTGGGCGTCTTTTAACGACTCATTTTTATTAAAAATTTCAGGGTGAATTAGGTATCACCCAAAAGTATAAAAATTAACTACCACTTTTCTATATATTCGTCACTAATTTTGCAAATTTTGGGAGTGGACAAATAATTCCAATGTGTAGTGAAGTTTGTAAAAGTATAAAATTAACTAGCAAAATCAGTATAAAATAACCCGTGTGTTAAAAACCGTAGAATAAAACCCTCCTAAATAAAAACTCATCTTTAACCTGTGCGAACATTGGCGATGGGCGCGAGATAATTTGATGATTGTCCGTTTGATAACACCCCTTGCGTTTTCCTACCAATTGCGTATAAAACGTGATATATTTTATCTGAGCATTGTGGTTGAAAGTTTAATTCTAGGCTTTAACCCATCTTTATTAGATTTTGCGGTATATATTTTGTAAAAATATTTATGGGATAGGATATTCATGTTTATCCCCGTGAATGGGAAAAAGCAAGGGGCGTTCACCCACGGGTAATCGTAAAATCACCTCGCACCTACCATCAGGTTTCCGGAGCTATTGCAATGTGTTAAGTATGGATGAATAATTCTTCAAACCAGAAGAACCTATATTATTTCACTGATTCTAGGCAATGTCCTTGCCCAAAGAGGCAGACGACTAGCTAGAAATCAGATTCGAATCCGCAACCCTTCGGTGAAAGGCGATGCACTAATCCACTAAGCTAACCCGTCGGGCTTAGTTTTAGTAAATTCTCCGAAACGGTATGAGCAATCCCCTATTTGGTTTTTAATACAATACACCTAGCGGAAAATGCCTAGATCCTATAAATCGAATAGCATAATTAAATAAAACTGAATAGAAATGTCTTTATCATATTTTACTTAATTAGCCCGATAGGCCAGGTTAATATTCGCAAGCATCCTAAAAATAATTAACCAGATATATTTATTCACAACAGACAAACCGACAGATATAATATCGGTCGCCATCTTGAAAATATCGGATAAAATGAGCAAAATTCTGTGGGATATGTGACATCATAGGTTATATTGTTGCAATTACTGACGTAACTGTTTGTGACGTCATTTAATTTTATTTACAAGAATATCAACCAAGCCAACAAATGCACTAGTGTTGTCAATGACGCAATAATAGTGAGAGAATGGAAGCAATGTGACTCAACAATCAGGAAGAACAGCATTTTTTTGCTTTTTCAAATTTTCTTTTTTGCAGCGATTCCACCAACGGCGTTCCGGTAGATGGCGCTAACCCCATGTCATCTTCCTCGTGTTGTTGCAGAATCCTAGAAAAAATGTACGGTCGTGTGGCCAAATGGTTAACGCGACCGATACATATACCGACTCTTATACAAAAAAAACGGTCCTAGCGACGTGCCCATCATGGGTTCGAAACTTGGCTCGGTAAAAAAAAAAACAAAAAAAAAAGAATCCTGGAAAAAAGTACGGTCGTGTGGCCAAATGGTTAACGCGACCGATACATATACCAACTCTTATACAAAAAAACGGTCCTGGTGACGAGACTATCATGGGTTCGAAACTTGGATCGGTTAAAAAAAATCTTAGATAAATGTACGGTCGTGTGGCCGAATGGTTAACGCGACCGATACATATACCAACAATATAAAAAACGGCATAGTAACGGGACCATCATGGGGTCGAAACTTGGCTCGGTAAAAAAAGAATCCCAGAAAATTTAACGGTTATGTGGACAATTGGTTAACGCAACCGATGCAATTTTATACGAAAGCGGTATTGAGAAGAATCTCGAAACCTACACAGAGCTCGACCTTCAAAAACTGAAAAATTAAATATCCAATTGTTTAACGGGATTGATTTGCTCAATTAAAACATAAATATATATGTTCTTTACGACGAGTCGATCATAGGTTTGAAATGTAATCCGGTTAAAACCAAATCCTGGTAAATACGTTGCGTAGGCGACTGGCTAGCACCATTGATTCATACAGGTTTTAATTAAATGGACCTAATGGCCATCACTCTCGGGTTCGAAACTTAGCGCAGTTAAAGAAAAATCTTGAACATTTTCTATAGGGAGCCAACTTAGGCTCAAATAGTATTTATCCGCCCGGTTAGTCAGGTGGTTTACGACGCCTATCAACCGAAAGGTTTTAGTTTCGAAACTGGTCAGTAGCTAGTCAGCTGTGTCCTTGGGCAAGCACTTAACGGACAATGCTTGAACTCAGCGGATTATTGGGTTACTAAATTAAAAGGACGTGTGAATTATACACAACGCACCGCAATAGCTCCGGTAACCCGACGGTGGGCGCGAGGTGATTTGACAATTGCCTGTGTATTAACCACCTTAGTTTACTCATTCACGGGGATTAACATTAATTTTCTCTTCCTTTTTATTTGCAATCCGGCCTAGCTAGCGACCCAGTAGTCCTGGGTTCTAAGCTACAGCCGCAAAATAAGGAATTCAGGATATCTGTAATGCCGTGAAATTGACAAATTCATAGAACATGGTGAGGATCGAGTCGAGAATTTGCTTGTTTATGCCTAGGGTTTTCGTTCTTAACCTCTTGACTATGCATCTAATTTACATACCCTATAATATTCATGGCGACGCATAATTTAAACTACGATAAATACGTCATCATACGTCATCAGCCACCTGGTTAAAGTCTCGAACACCTGAGGAACATTTTCGCCACTTTTGGCGCTAATTTCAGAGTAAATCGCCTGACACTCTTCCGCCATCGCGTGTCCTTCCTCCCACGTGACCACCCGCTGTTTATCGATCTTGTTGCCTAGCAACATGATAACTGCATTGTCTCCGGCCGATTCCTGGATAAAATGCAATTTTTTAATACGTCACAATTGTTTCGTCACAAAATACCTTGATGCTGGCTGTCCAACTCCGAACGCTCTTCACGCTAGCTTCGTTTGTGACGTCATAGAGAAGCATGACGCCGTCCGCTTTCCTAAAATAAAGTCGCGGAATGCTTCGGAATTTCTCCTGTCCCGCAGAATCCCAAATTTGCAGTGACGTAACACCTTGTGCGGTGACAATGGTCTTCATTTGGTATGTTATATCTGGTGAAAAGCTGTGGCGTCATAATCGTGACGTAAGATGCGACAACGTCACAAAAACATAATACATAAGTTTAAGTTGTAAATAATAAAAAATGTTTTTTTTTTATGTAAAATGCCATTTAACGTGACGTAACAACAACGTCACAATGACGTCATACCTAGTGTAGGTTTCCTGACGTCAGAGAAAGAGTTGAAGCAGAACCGTTGAATGACACTGCTCTTCCCAACATTGGAGTCTCCCACTAGTATTACTTTGAACACTCGGTCCGGTGTTTTAGCCACCCCGCTCTCGCAGCTTGGTTGCTCCCATTCGCACTCTGCTGCCGATGCGCTAAGTCGTATCTGAGTGTGACGTCATCAAATAATATGTAGTGTCATAATGTGTTTAATATTTGGTGACAACGTGTGGGTTGTCGTAATATGTGATGTAATAATAAATGGCGTGCAAATACGTAATCTCGTAAGAAGTGAAGAAGAAATAAACATCCAAAACGCGTCTAACTTTAGTTATTTTTAACCGAGCCAAGTTTCGAATCCAGAATGGGTACGTTTGGTTTGTTAGAATTCGAAATATCGACAACACCAACATCTAAACCGGGAACACTGGTACCACTATTAACACGCGAATTACCTCGCACCATCAGCATCGGATTTTCACTATTGCAGTGTGTTGAATATTATCAACGCCTGATTTTTTACTGAGCCAAGTTTTGAACTAAGTATGCGCTCGTGACCAGGACCGTTTGTTGTATGGAGTCGGTATATGTATCGGTCGCATTAACCATTCGGCCACACGAACATACTTATAGTTTACCGTGCATAACACCCATTTGTTTTGTTACTTAGCGGAGTTTTGAACCCATGGTGGTGCTCGTCACTTGGACCGTTTTTGTAAAGTCGGTATATATATTGGTCGCGTCAACTATTCGGCCACACGACGGTACTTATCAACACGTTTTTTCAGTTTATTAGAACCCATTTATCTATCGCTAGTTCTGCAATGTCCGCTGTCTTTTCCAAGGGCACATCCGAATAACTAAATTACATTAATGTGTCATGAATGTAATAGAATATACATCGCTTGTATGACATCTTTGGAACACCGCCCGGCCACAGTCGAGTAACAATGTGGGATAACTTACATGGTAGGGGGAAGAAGACGCTTGAGTGGACTCCTCCAGTTTTGCTCTGAAAGAAAAAAAAAGGGAAATCTAGAGACTGTTCTCTTGTAGGGGGAGTGTCTAATGGAAATCGTGTCCAGTAGATTTACAAGGTTAATTAAATGTGCACATCCAAAACGGTATTTTTATCTAAAAAAAGCTTTTTTTGGGCATAGCGCCTGAACAGCTTCTATAATTTTAATCAGGTGTAGTGACATGTAAGCGCATTAGCCAGTGATTTAACACATAGAAAAAAAAATTACCTAGGAAAATACCCTAAAAAGTAAAATTTGTTCTCAAGTCATGATTGTGACAGACATACCGCATGTCGCCCCGACATCTACCAAAAGAAGCAAAGAAATGGAATTGCAAAGAAAACTAGCTTCTGCAACCCGGCCGTGGGTGCTAAGTAATTTGAAATTCTAACACATAACGTTGTTTCCCTTATTAACAGTTCGACCCTATCATCAATACCAAACACTTCTTGTTTTAAAATGTTAACTTACAATAAAAAGAACTCACTTGAGGTTTTCGAGTTCCAATTCCAATTTCACTGTCTCGCGGGATTGTTCGTCCTGCTGTTCGAGAGCAGATTCGTATTCCAGAAAGATCTCTCTCTTGTCCAGCTCTGCTTTCTCTTGCAGTCGGACACATAACTCTTGGGTCCGTTGTAGACTGTCCATTGATTGTGATAATTGCATCTGAAGCCGATGGTTTTCCTGGGAAAAGGGCGCTTGTTTCATGTCTTAGCGTGGAGTCGAACCTACAAGCTATGGGTTAAACTTAGTTTAGTTAGTTTAGTTTATTTATTTTTTCCCCAGTAATAAAAAATGGTAAATGAATCAAATCACGACACAGGCACAGGAAAAGACACAACAAACAGTCGTTAAAACACGTCATTTACAAAAATAATATAATTTAATAAAAATAGCGGACGCGGACGCCAAACCTAAGCGAAAGAACAATAATGAGCAAACAAAATTTAATTAAAACCAAACGATATAGATAGAGCCCTGAAGAAGAGTGTGCGGTAAAGCGCGACCAGTACTGAAACTCTGGCCCGAATTAGAAACCACAATTCCTGTTTCTCTAATCCTATTGCCAAATACCGAATTATTCCTTGATTCTTTAAGCATGTCTTGGATTTGAACCAAGGATTATATTCCCCCCTGGCCAGGATTCGAACCCAAGATCCCTGGTTTTAAATATATGCACTTCATACCAAGGCTCACTGTTACTTTTTCTACAGCAACCTTGTACTGGAATCAAGCTCATGAATGAGTACTACTTTAGAAAATACCGTGAACACATTGTTAGAAAATACCGTGAACACAAGTTAATTTGGCTTCAGTACTGTTTTGTGTATTAGAGTACCGGTTAAATGCTCTCACAGGCGACTCGCGAGTAGCTGGTTTCGATTTCATAACCTTCAGGCCAACCATTCAATGCGCTGCCCAGCAGGTTGCACCAAGATTCAACATTGTACGGACGTGTGGCCGAATAGTTAACGCCACCGATACATATGTCGTCTTACATACAAAAATGGTCCTTATAGGAAGGAGCCTATCATGGGTTAGAAAATTAGCCGGATAAAAAAAAAACGAATATAGTGTAAGGTCATGTGGCAGCATGGTTAACGTGACCGATACATATACTGACTTACATACAAAAAACGGACTTAGCAACGAACCCATTATGGGTTCGAAACTAAGCCTGGTAAAAAAAGATTCAATATTGCTTCAACTTAAAATATATGTAACAACAAAACACCCTAAGTACGAACCTGTTGCAGATTATTATTATCTTGCCTCAACTCATTTTCCTTAAAATTCAGATCCTTCACCAAAGTACTCATGCTTCTCAAGCTTTCACTTCGTTTTCGATCACTACAATTCATAACCGCGAGCTGGCGCTCAAGATCTTTTTGGCGCATGACGACGATGTCCAGTTCCTTCTGTTTCAAGTTGATTTGTTTCTTCAATTCAGATCGATACTCAGCTTCGTACTGTAATAGGCATTGATTAGCGTTAATAAGTAATTCATGACATCTTTAATATGGTAGTATCGACCGATACGCTGAGTTTAAATTATTCTCTGCTTGCCCAATATCTTAAGGGACTGGAATTTTCATGTTTTTGTCTTGTGGTGGGAAATCGAGGAATGGTAACAGTTCGTTTAAATGTCATTGATAGTGTTTGTAACATTGATTTAAGCCATAAATGGGACCGTGGGCGTTTCTGTGGCTAAGTGTATTAGGGACGATAGTATAAAGTTCGGACAAACTTGTTTAAAATAAAGTATTTTGTTGCGTTGTTTATTTTCGAAATTTTTAACATAAATTATTACTTTAAGACGTTATTAACATCTTACGTAATATTGTAACTGTTTTTACATCTAACCGTCTCCCATTAAAAGTATTTAGCAGAGTTAAATTTTATTCACAAAAAATTGCCGCTAAATCAAGTTTTGACAGTGAACCAACTGTGTATAACTAACTCAATGATGTACATGATGCATCTACTGCAAAATGATTACAATTTGAGTTTGGGAATAGAGTGTGAATACAAACTGGTCGCCAACTATTCAGTCGTTTCCATGTGCAAGACACTACTCCGTTGCACTTTTTTCGAGTAAAGTTTCGAACCCATGATGGGCTCGTCAGTTTGACTGTTTTTATATGGGAGTCGGCATTTGTATCGGTCGAGTTAACCATTTGGCCACACGTCCTTTCAACTTTGTTACACTTAAACTAAATTTAAGTTGTGTTAGTGTTTTGGTGGAAAACACGAATGTCTAATTTTGTCATACAGGTCCCCGGTCGAATACAATCATTATTATGACGTCACCTCCGTTTTCATTCTAGCTCGCTCGTCTTCTAGAATTCGCTCAACGTCGATGAAAAGATGTTGAATCTCCCGGTCGCTGTTTTGTTTGCTGGAAACGATAAGTAAGTCATATCCGGTCAGTTGATAAATTAAGTTAAATATTTGGAATTTTATGTTGTTTGTTGTTTTTTACCTTTTAAGAGCTATGTTTTTATCTCCCTTAATGACGTCAATTTCTCGAACCGCGTTGTCGAGAAAGAATTCGAACGTATCAAGGAGTTCCGGTTCATTGTTACGTAGGTGGAGCCATAATTGTTGAAGTCTTTCCTGCCTGGTGAGTGGAATCGCAGTATTTCAAAGAAAGAAATTCAACCATCAGGTGTGATTTACCACTAGAGGTCGTGTCGAGCAATACACCCTCAATTAACCACTGGATGCCGTGCTTAGCAAAATGTCCTGAATTTATCACTAGGTGTCGTACCGAGCAATATATTCTGATTTTGCCGCTAGATATCGTATTGTAGTACGGTCGTGTGGCCAAATGGTTAGCGCTACTGATACATATACCGACTCTTATACAAAAACGGTCCAAGTGACGAGCCCATCATGGGTTTAAAACTTGTCTCAGTAAAAAAAAAGGTATCGTATTGCTACCATCTGGCCATTATTGTTTGACTACTGTGCTCGGTAGTGACACTGAATAATGGCATAATACTGATGACCTCATTAATATTTCATGGCCCAACAATAGTTTCAGTACATCTACGCATCATGCGCATCAACGAGCTTACAAAGTGTATTCGTTTAGCTCTTAATGATGACATTTTTCGATTACGTCATGGTGATGACGTAATTTTATTCGCGATATTATTGGCGTGAATTTCAACGCGCAACTGTTTTGGCACAAATTGATTATTTCATACCTATGACGTATTTAATATGTGAATAACTAAAGGGGCCGTCACTGCACGGGCAATTCTATAACAAACTATAAAGTTGGGGTAAGGGGGAATGTTTGCATCATTTGTATGGATTCGGTCAAATAGATGTCGCAATTGTTTTCTTATACTGCACCAATAAAATTACGGTTATTTTTTATTATTTTTACTTACTCGTTCAGAAGAGCTTACCAATAGTATCACGGAGAAAAATACATTTATTTTAATTTTTTTATTATTTTTACTTACTCGTTCAGAAGAGCTTCAGCTTTTATTGTGTATAGGAACTGAAGCCATTCTTTCTCCGGGGATTCCCCTTTGCCCTCGTAAACAGTACCGGAGTCGGAGTACATGTCTTTATCAAGTCCCTAATTCCACATCTCTGAAACTATTGCGGTCGTTAATGTACTACACAAACGTTGGTATACCTGTTGTATTCAGTTGTTTTATTTTGTAATAACCAGAATGTAGATATTATAGCTACGGTATATATATCAGGCATGAGCAACATACGGTCCGTGAGGGGATTTTGACCGGCCCGCAGACTGTATCTAACCATACCCTGTAATTAAAATATAGAATACTATTCATGTAATAATCCGGCCCACCAAGGACTTTATTTTCCCACATCTGGCCTACCGACTTGAGAAGTTGCCCACCCTGGTCTATATGGTACATTATACGGTGTGGTAACATAAACTTGTTCGGACCTTTATCCTAACTACTACTGAATTTGTACCTAAGGAAAGGCATTATTTTGACTATACGCCGCAGTAGTTTCGAAAACACGACAATAAGCATGAGGTCACCTTAATTGAGTTATAAAGCCTGCTGGCGTGGGATATATACGCGAGGATAAACATGATTATCGTCAGAAAGTACTGCCTTAACTCAGTGCTTTAATGGGCTAAACTAAAACAGAAGTAACATTTCCAGCATATCCTTTAACCATGACAGTGCGCATAAGGCAATCTGAGAATTGCCCCTGTGATAACGATTTTCCCATATACGTAGATAAAACATAAATAACCTGCTCCATTCTGCATTCTAAATTCCTAACCTACTAAATACGGCCGGACGGTTGTACAAAACAAAGAGACGCTTCAACTCAACCTCTCATTCCCACACTGTCGACATTTGCCTCGACATAGCTAGTATGGGGTTTGCAGTAAATAGCAGGCGATCGATTATTCGCGGTCCCGATTCTGCACGACTACCGATTTGCGTTGTCGGATTGAACATGTGATTTTGTGAAGCTCTCCGCGTCGTGAATAATGCATGATATAGTCACCTTTACAGTATACTTTAAGGCCCTGGGTTAATGAAATACAGTAGGTACAATGAAATCTCAGCGGCACTGTTACAAGTTAGCACATTTAACACGAATACAAATTCCTATGGTCACAACCAACGTGATATATAGACGGGCTAGAGAATGTAATTTAATGAAACGCTTCGGAACTGATCGTAATTCAAATTTAATTTGGTAAAATTAGATTACGCTTCGTTTAGCTTTGTTTAATTTTGTTTATGTTATAAATAAAATGCCAGATTGGGTGGTCTGATTGATTGTTACGTTTTAGTCGATTTTTGGTTGTATCGTCACTCCGATAGGTGGAAGATCACCACCAGCTTGATTTAATTTTCTTTCTAGCCACTCTTTCTCGTGGTTAAATTGTAAAAGACTAAAAGAGCGCTGCCTTTATACAGTAGATTTTAAAAAAACCGATCAATGATAAAATGAGAAATAACAAAAATAGCTCTCACTCTAACCTCACTCTCTGCAAAATACTAAATTGACATTAAACCTACACTAAAACTAACGTTTCATCTTTGAAGGGATTTAGCGGCCACGTCTAATTATATGGTTCTTAGACGTGTTCTAATGACTGTCGTTTTTTTTTCCCGTTTTCCAAATTTATATCAAAGGACCTGCTTCGTGTTTACATCGTGGAAACAAAAAATATACAAACTTATTACAATTGTTTTGTAACCAAGAATCGTGCGGTTATTTTAAGAATAGAACAATGTCAAATTCACAGAACAATTTGCTGGCATTTAACACATTTCATGAGCAAACCTAAGAGGGAGAACAAAAGGACAATTGCTGAGCAAATTTAAGACTATAGCGCGATAAGCGTGGACTTTTGTGTGTAGGTGTCATAGCAGTTTTCCTCCACCAATTCCCCTCTTCCCTCTTTTAGTGTTGCCCCATTTGCTGCCATTGATTTTCTTTTCAACTCAACACGTCATATAAAAATGATCAAGTTGGCATCAGAGCTAAAAGTCGGAAGATTTTCCAACCGATACTGCTTGTGTGTGGACATCGTAGTTAGCCTTACGCAGTGTTGAATTAGCATGACACACCTTTTACTACTTTTTTTTATTGGGCTAAGGTTTGAACCCATGATGGGCAGACCCTAAGACCGTTTTTTATATGGTTGATATATGTATCGGTCGTGTTAACCATTCGGCCACACGACCTTACTAACTGTACAAATGTTAAAAATTGCCGTATTGAAACGGTAATCCAAAATGAATGTGTTTTTTGGATAGGTGTATTTCCTATGTGATTTGTAAGGAATAGTTAATCGAATTTGAAATTCCATGAACGTTGGTTTAGTCAGACGAGGTTACACGTTCAAAACTCATAGCTAGCTATAGACGGTTGTGTCCTTGGGCAAAGCACTTGCCTGAAACCAGAAGATTAATGTGTTCTACTAAATTGAAGGAACGTGTAAATCATACACAACACACTGTAATATCTCCGGTGACCCAACAGTGGGCGCGAGGTGATCTAATGATTGCCCGTGTGTTAACCCCCTTGGTTCCCATTCACCAAGATAAACAATATAGGAAAAATATAGGTTAAAATATAAAATTAGACCAAAAATTTAAATGTGAACTGTGCATAGATAAAAAAAAGTCTAAATTAGGTAGGAACTTATCAGTTTATGCTAAGAAACTGTTACAATCAGGTTAAAACAGCAATGTTATATGACCGGTCTAGATGTGCATCAATGTAATGAGCATATATACTTTTAACTTACCACGGTAAACAAGTTTGGTTTGTTAACTAAGAAACCCATTGTTATTACGTTGCAGAAAAAAATAGATAAAACGTAAAATTAATCAACTGTGGTTAGGGAACCATTATATTAAAATGTGTCGTCAAACGGTAGCGGTTGACACGTGGTTGTCGGTCTCTAGTTATGAGTCGTTTTTTTTGTAAAAAATGACGCATATTTCTTTGTTCATTTATTTCCGTCTTTCGTCAAACGTTCTGCAATGGGTATTTTTGTCCTTTACAAATGTTAAATTATGACTTATGAAATGAAAAAAAAACTTTCAAATATGATCAACTTCATGGCCTAGATGCATCGAAACCTAAAATTTAGGGGTATATACCTGTCGAATCCCCAAGAATCGTAAAACTCTAATTTACTTTTTTCGGCATGAGATTTTCTATGGATCATAGCGCCCAACGTGGTTAAGCCAATTTAAAAAAAATGTGTATGATATTAAAACTTTTAGAAAATATATTAAAAAATGTAATCAACTTTTAATTACTTTTAATAAATTTTGTCAGTATATTTTATTCAAACTTAAGACATGGGTGTTTTGTCCGTTCAAATTTTTCTAGAATGAGTATTTAAATCAAGATAAACGATACTGCAAAGGTCACGAAATAACTATTTTAAAAAGCGTGACATTTTGAAACGTTATTCCAAGGTATTTTTTGTGGTTAATTTTAACGCATCGCATTTTTTGTTTTTGTTATGTTAAAGAAAACTGCGCAACTAAACAAGTTTAAGTAATTTTACTCACAAAGAAATAAAGTTCAAGCTTGGTTTTTAAACCTAGAATGCGACTACGATTACAAGTACGATTATACCTACGACTACGACTACATTTACGATACGATTGCGCTTTTTACTCATTTCGTTTCATCTATATGTTGTGTTAATAAATTCGAAGAACACAACAGTATGTAAATAGTTTTGCCCTAGAACTTAATCCGAGTCTTATACATTCATTTTCACCATAAATCACTTTGTGGGAACTCAATGGACATCTTTATTTGGAGTTTCAAAGCAAAATCGCTGTTAGTTAAAGAGCAGGCAAAGCTATGATGGGCAACGAACATAATGGTAAAAAATCGTTAAGTAAAATCGTCACATACGTATTTGAAAAAGGCCCGTAATAAATTTGGTGAATATATAGTAAGGTAACGCTCAATACAACAATAATAAGATACGTATAAACACAATAGTTTAATTTAAAACTACGATGAAAGCAGGGCACATTAAAATTGCCTCCACGTATGGTAACCTAAATATAGCCACAAGGCGATTACTTCTGTCATCGAAGTAATAGAAGTAAAAACATTCATCCAGCCGTATTAATACTGACAAAGTCCAGCTTAGTGTTAAAGTTCGTTTGATATAAAATGCCGATACTAATTAACCTTCCTTGGAAAATAATGCTGGATCAAAGCGTTTGTCTAATGTTGTACCAAACTACTTAACAACAATCAACTAAGCGGTATGATTAAGTAAACTAATATAGAATGTCGAAAGGTGAAAGCTCAAAGTTGTTAGGTACGTTTGACGACAAACCTTTTTCTCTTTTTGGAGAACGATTCTCTCTTTTCAGTCCGACCACGTTAAATGAGTCCGACCACATTAAATAAGCTGACCGTGCGAGTTAATATTTGAAAATAATGAAGTACCGGCGTCGTTTTATTTAACGATTTTGCAATTACCATAGTCTAGTGCAATGTCGGATACGAGGACATACGAGCTGCGAAGGTTGGCTGGTTTGTTTTGTGCATTGTTGGCTGCTTTCATAGTTCCACTCGGAGCAATATTTTACAAGTTGACAACAGATTCAGCCAGTATACAGGTCTGGTTTCTACGCTCAGTAGTCATGTACCTCATTAGCATACCATACCTCGCAATAAAGGCTGCCAAGAACGAACTGCCAGGAATGGACTACAGGACGATGGGTCACTTATTTTCGTTCGGCCTACTTGCCGCACTAGCCAGTATCTGTTTTTTCATTTCGTTAGACATGCTGACTGCCGGAGAGTGCTTAGCCATTTACAATTCGTCCTTTATTTTTGTACTTCCATTGTCATATGTTTTTTTGAAAGGTAATTTAACTGCATTGGTTTCTTTTTTAAATCACTTAATTATATACTGTAGCCGTAGAACTTTGTTAGTATAATAAGGAACAAAATAACGAATTACTCCCGCTATCCAGCCGCTTAATTTCGTCAGCTTTCCGTTTGGCCAGTTAATGGCATCAGTTATCATCCGAAAGGTTAAAGGGTCGAAACCAGCCATTTGCTATTCGGTTGTGTGTTTATACAAGGTACTTTATACACCAAACCACGTTGTGTTAATGGATTGTTCTGTAAGACAGCAGAACTGGCACAGTCATACGTAGTACGCTATTGTTCCAGTAATCCGACAGTTGAAATGAGGTTATCTGACGATTGCCAGTGTGATAATGTCCTTGTGTGTCTTCATCATTAGTGATGTTCATAATTCTTCTATATTCTATCACATAAAGTAAAAGTTCTCTGTCGTAAAATGAATATTAACTTTGAATGATCAACCTTTCGGCTGAAGGGTGCCGTAATAAACCACCAGACTAACCGCTCAGAATAAGAGGACAGCTATGGATATGCACTATTGTTTGTAATGATAAGATTTAAGTCATTCATTGTGACATCCTTTAATACGATTAATCGAACTTTTAAACCAATTCACTGCGGCGCTGCCGAATGGTTAATGCGACCAATACTTTCATATCTGATTTTTTTAAAATTATTATTAACTCAATTTATTTATAGAAAGGCATCACCCCATTACGGTACTGCTCGCTGTACTCAGCGTCGTCGGCGTGGTGCTGGTTGCGAGGCCTTCGTTTATATTTGGCGAAGACGAAACCACAATATCAGACACGGGAAAGAACCGAGATGTAGGGTTGATCCTGGCAGTCTTGTGCGCTTGTTTGATCGGGTTTCGGTTCATTTCAGGAAGGAAATTGAACAATCGCGTCAACGTATATCAAATGACTGCAAGCATGAGCATACAATCTGTAATAGCGTTTCCAATTTATGCGATCGCTGCTAACGATGGCTGGTACATACCTTGTCAGTCAGACTGGTGGATATTGCTAGCCAGTGCTACATGTCATGTGCTAGCCGGGTTTCTGTTATCACTGGCTTTACTACTCGAACAAGCAGGCCCGATTTCAATGGTCTACACTCTATTAGTTGTATTTGCGTTTTTACTGGAAATATTGGTCTTACAAACGATTCCAGCTTTTACAAGCGTTCTCGGGGCCGCGTTGATTGTCTTCGGTGCCATCGGTACCTTTGTTGTGCAAATAAAATATCCAACTTAAAGCGGACATTGGTGCATACATCTTATGGAGTGTGTTGGTTAAATTTGTAAACTCAATCGCAGCATAAAATTAATTCAATAAATGTCCGACCGATTTGCCTGGTCGGTTAGTGCGTCGCCTTTCAGCCGAAACGTAGCAGATTCAGAACTAGTCGTTAGCTAGATGGCTGTGTGCTTGGGCAACGCTCTTAACCGTTATTACCTGAACCCAGCAGATTAATGGTTTCTATCAAATTGAAGGAACATTTAAATCTTATACAACAAACTGCAATATCTCTGGTAACCCGACGGTGGGCGCGAGGAAATCTGACGATTGCCCGTGTGTTAACCCGCTTGGTTTTCCCATTCACGGGGAAAACATGAATATCCTCCTCCTCCTATTTCAGTTTTCTGCAAGAGCACGGGAAACAGATACGGTGATGGCGTATCCACCGGAAAATATGAAATAACCACAAAAAAAACGAAAAATTAAATTTTCATTTGAATTTTTTTTTCGATTTTTAGACAAAAATGCTTCCATTGTTTTTATTATTGCGTCATCAAGAACACTAGTGCATTTGTTGGCCTGATTGGTTTTCTTGTAAAAAATGAACAAAAACTTTAGTAATTCCGTCTTCAACATGACGTAATCACAACTAACGTCACACATTTCAAACATATCTCAAGCGTTGGTTTTACATCAAGATTCATCAGTTATCGCTCGTTTTATCCAATATTTTCAAGATGGCGTCCAATTTTCTATCGGTTGCTTCTGTCTGTAGGAAATAAATATATCCGGTTATTTGTTAACACGCAATTTACGAAAATCACCGTATGGCAGGATCATTATGTTTATATCAAGGGATATTGGTACAACCGCAACGGGGGGTTAAAACACGGGCTGACACTTTTGCGGGGCAACACTAAAAGGAGGAAAAGTGGGAAATTGCTCACTAAAATTACAGAAACTAATTTAACCTGTCCTAAACACTAATCTCAACCCCAGAACTAACCCTAACTCCAACCCCGTGTTTAAAACTGACTCTAATGTCATAATCTTCATTTTAGTGAGCAGTTTCCCGGTCTCCCTCCTTTTACGTCCCCTTTGGTCGATAAAAAAAGGTCTACAGTCCGGTTACTGAAGCAATCGCAATAAAGCCATTGTAATTAACTAACACACTTTGCAGTAGCTCCGGTAACACTACTATTAGCATGGGGTAATGCTACTTTTTTAACCTACAGTTAGTTACGAACAGTGGTTTCCATTCTACTTCCACACGTGGAGGTTTGTTTTAATAAAATCACATTTTTACCGGGTTTAGTTTCCAAACCATTATGGGTTCGTAGCTAAGACTGTTTTTTTGTATGTATTTCGGTATATGTATGTAAGTCGGTTAACCATATGGCCACACCACCGTACTTATAAAATCAAAATGACTTACCCATCTTTCCAGGCGCAGAAGGCGCCCCCCCGGCGGTTAATTTCTGTCGATCAAGCACAGGCGAAGTGCCCCCGAGCTCCCCTAGCGGTAGAAAAGTTCAACGAATAAGGTTACGGTAGAATATTTAGTTTAGTTTATTTTTTGCTCACTTCGTTACATTAAAAACGAATAGCACAATTTTTTTAAGTTAGGGAGATAGTAAAACACGTCATTGAATAGACACCGTATAATGGAGAAAATGACATGGTCGTTAAAAAAATGATATGGTCGTTAAGGAAAAAAAAGGGTCGTTAAACCTTACATTAGTAAAAATAAATTACAACAGAACAATTTAAATGAAAAATTCATGTTCATCCCTCTGAATGGTACAATGCAAGTATAAGTTAGGATGTGATATTGTGGTTTATCCCTGTGGATGGGAAAACCAAGGGGGTTAGAGGATTTTATGAATTAGGTTCAAAGTGTGATTGACGTACCTTGCGCGCTAAGGAACGAAGATGGCTTCCCCAATGTCAAGTCCAATCTTCGTTGAACCTCTTTGATTCTCATCATCACGTTTGCGTGACCCTGCGAGTACTGCTCGACCACGTCTCTTACGTCATAGGGCTTCCGCGATTGCTGTGTGATGTCATGATGACGTAAACTTTCGCTGGTAGTTTAGGTGTACAGACCAACTTAAGAACATCCGTTACTCTATTTAGACGGTTATGCTTGACAGACATGGCCTGAGGCCAGTGAATAGATTCTGCTAAAACTAAAGATACGTCTTAATCATATACAACACACTGCAAAAACTCCGCGAAACCGACGATGCGCTTAAGGTGTTCTTAGGGTTACACGTGTAATAATGTTCCTGCATTTTCCCTGAATAAAGTTAGATTAAATATCCATGACTATCCTTAAGTAAAGTCTAACCTGAAAACGCTTTTTCGCCAAAAAGTAAATCAATCGACGCGTCGCTCTGACTACATTCTTGTAGGATTCGGGCATTCTGGAATAAAAAATAGAATCAACACGGAAACCTAAATCTCGCTTAACATGTCGAATCGTCATTTGAACGGTCGTGGGATTAAATTTGATTAAAGTTAGTTTTAAACATGGGGTTGGACTTAGGGTTATTAGTTCTGAGGTTAAGTGTTTAGGACAGTGTAAAAATTAGTTTCTATGGGTTTGGTGAGCAGTTTCCCTCCTTCCTTTTTTCCTCCTTAACTGTTTTTTTTTTACCGAGCCAAGTTTCGAACCCATAATGGGCTCGTCAGTTGGACCGTTTTTGTATAGTAGTCGGTATATGTATCGGACGCGTTTACCATTTGGCCACACGACCGTACCCTCCTTTACTGTTGCCCTAAACTTGATATCAGTAACACAGTTACGCACCCATCGGCAGGATTTTCATCAAGATCAATCGTCGTCTCGAACTGAACCGATTTATTCCGATCCGATTTGCTCCTTGTCGCCCCCGAGCGGAACATTGGAAGATCCAGACTTATCCGGGAGATGAACGGATTTTTGCTCGTTTTTGATTGGCGCTCGTCGACGAATACGTCATCGACATTTGTGACGTCAGAATGATGGTGCGCCACTTTAAATAATCGCCATGTTCCAGAGCAACTTGTTCCAACAGTGGTTGCATAGCATCGCCATCTGTGTGACAAAACAATGGATAGAATAGAATAGGATATTCATGTTTATCCCCGTGAATGGGAAAACCAAGGGGGTTAACACACGGGCAATCGTCAGATCACCTCACGCCCACCCTTGAGTTACTGGAGCTATTGCAGTGGATTCGCACTTCCTTCAATTTAGTAGAATACATTAATTTGCTGGGTATATAAACAATAAAGAAACAAGTAGCGAGAACTAAACGTAAACGGAAGATTGCCAGAGAACGCAAATATTGCAGTTTGTTGTAGGCCTATAAGACCTGGGGCGGCGGGGAGAAATTAAAAAAAGAGGAAAAGAGAGAACTTGCACACTAAAATGAAGATTTTGATATTATGGATATAGTTTAGTTATCGCTAGTTCTGGGGTAAAGATTGGGATTTAGAGCAGGGTTAGAATTAGTTTCTATAGTTTTAGTGACAAGTTCCCTTCTTCTCTATTTATGTTCTTTTAGTGTTGCTACGTAGAATACTCCAACTGTTTTAACTTTTATTCAGTGCGTTCAAACGACGCACTGAATAAATTTTATTCAGTGCGTGCTTGCCCAAGGCCATAAACTCATGGCTGGGGATTTTTTAATGAGCCAAGTACTGAACCCATGATGGGCTCGTGACTTGGACCGTTTTTGTATAGTATTTAGTA
Organism: Ciona savignyi; assembly: GCA_000149265.1. Taxonomy (NCBI): domain Eukaryota; kingdom Metazoa; phylum Chordata; class Ascidiacea; order Phlebobranchia; family Cionidae; genus Ciona; species Ciona savignyi. The sequence continues at coordinate 704,243 of CH002372.1, forward strand.
TATGTATCGGTCGCGCTAACCATATGGCGACACGGCCGTACACTGATGGCCATATTCAACTCACGTTGCCTGTATAAGTGCGGCAGCCGCCGGGATCTGGCGATTAAACTGCTTCTGTCGCTGCTTTTGTTGAACTTTCAATGCGAAGCCCGACCCGAGAATCCCCTATAATAAAACAAATTATATTTAAAGTTAAATTTATGGTCGGACAAAAAAAGAAATCGTAAATGAAAAAATGTTCAAGTTTTCCTTTATAAATTTCCGTCAGTTAAAGGACGAGATAGGATATTCATGTTATATCATCGTTGATGAGAAAATGCGGGAATTATCACATGGGCAATCGTCAGATTACCTCTCGAATACATTAACACACTTGAATATGTCATGATGTCGCATCTTTATTAAAGGATTCGTTTTAGCGAATGTTTTGTAAAATTTTCCTATTCAAGTCTGCATTATTTTCTTTTTTGTGTTATTTATACATTCCTGTTTGTGTTATTTTCTTTTTTGTATTATTTTTCCTATTCCTGTCGGTGTTATTTTCATTTTTGTGTTATTTTTCCATACCGGTTTGCGTTATTTACCTATTTCTTTTATTTGTTAATGGTCGTAACACTAACCATGAGTTATCGGTATACAACAGTTCAGTTATTGAGACATTGTCGCAACTTCTCTTTAACACATTAAACCACTGGTTTTAAGCAAAAAGTGCCGTACCCAAATACATAACCGACTAGCTAGTAGATAGTTTTGATTCAGTCACCATACAGCGAATGGCCGGATAAGCTTTAAACGGGCAAACCGGCGAGGGGGAAAACTAAAGGGGGGAAAGCGGGAACGGGGGAAGGGGGGAAACTGCACACTAAAACGAAGATTATGACATTAGAGTTAGTTTTAAACATGGGCTGGAGTTATGGTTAATTCTAAGATTAGTGTTTAGGACAGGATTTAAATTAGTTCCCGTAATTTTAGTGAGCAGTTTTCCTCCTTCCCTCCATCCCTCCATTTAGTGTTGCCCACCGGCGCGTTACAATTAAAAAATCAATGTTGAGCAAGCAAACCGATTCGGTACGCTCGTGTGGCCGAATGGTTAACGCGACCGATACATATACCGACTCTTATACAAAAACGGTCCGAGTAACGAGTCCACCCATAGGTTCAAAACTTGGCTCGGTAAAAAAACGACTCACAGCAGGCAGAGCGAAGAAGGAAATAGCGAAGATTGAGAAACATGACGCGATAACTTTCCCTAGCCACGTGATCGGAACGTGATCTCCGTATCCAATGGTCGTGACTGTCACCTGCAATATTAGTTTATTTAGTTTAGTTTATTCCTTTTTGCCCCCGTTTTTAAAAAGGGCAAACGAATATAATCACGACACAGGAACGGGAAAAGACGGCAAAACGAACAGTCGTTAAAACACGTCATTAAAAAAATGATATAATTCAATAAATATATACAGCGGACGCGGCCGCCAAACCTAGGCGAAAGAACAGTATTAAGCAATCATAGCATAAAATCGAATATTCCTTTGGTTTGTTTCCTTGCTATTCACATATATTCAAGATGGGATAAGATATAGAATATGTATGTCCTTCGATAGATTAGTCCAGTGGTTTAGTGCGTCGCCTTTCAGCCGAAGGCTTGCATGTTCAAAACTGGTAGCTAGCTGGTTGGTTGTGTTCATTTAATTTGGTAGAAACTATCGTTCCACTGGGCTCAGGCAATGTCTGTTAAGTGCCTTGCCCAAGGACACAACTGACAAGCTGGCGACCAGTTTGGAACCTGCAATCCGTCAAATCGCGAACTATATGTTCGTATTAAACGAAAAACAAAGAACTTGGAAATTGACATGCACTTAGTCAGGTTACCAGTGTTATTGCAGTGAGTAGTACAGAATGGAGATATTACTACAGGTTTTTGTTCAATTTATTAAATAACATTGCAAAATCCAAACTGGTTCCTAGCTAGTCGGCTGTACTTTTGTTAACCAGTTTCGATGTAACACCAGTTTGTATTAAAGTCGATATCGCGAATTTGAAATTATCTAAAATCGGCTCATATTTAGCTCATCAATTAGCTTAGAGATACAGTTCGCTATGAAAAGCACCGTCAGTGTATTATTCAAATACAACGTCAATGATTCTTTCTCCATTCGTTATAGCAATGTGAATTATGTTGTGATAAACTCACCACCCCCCACCATAGCGCATCAGCGTAACTCCGGAACTTTCCATTTGGTGAGGTCCCGTCTGCCAGTGTTTCTGTGGATGGAATGATTTACTTGTCTGGCCGGTTAGTCTGGTGGTTTAGTGCGACGCCTTTCAACCGAAAGGTTGCAAGTTCAAAACTGGTCGCTAGCTGGTAGGTTGTGTTACTGGACAAGACACTTAACGGTCATTGCTTGAACCCAGCGGATCAATGGGTTCTACTAATTAAAGGAACGTGTGTATCTTATAAAACACACTGCAATAGCTGCGGTAACCCGACGGTGGGTGCGAGGTGATTTGACGACTGCCTGTGTGTTAACCCCCTTGGTTTTTCCATTCACGGGATAAACACGAATATATCCTATCCTTCTATCATACTTTTTTTATATAATGACATGTAGACTTGAATATCCAGTTTACCTATGGATGGCTTTTCCGCCAGATAGACGAAATACGAAGAGAAGATGAGAGCCAGGAAGCCAATGTATAATGTGGTGATCAACTCCTGTCGGTGGATGTACACCACACTACCTGTCAATTAAACAACACCTGTCAATCAAATGATACCTGTCAATCATGTAGGGCGTTTGCTCTTAATTGATGTGATATATAACAAGGAGGAAATATGTAAACTAATCAATATTCTATAGTGTTTCTCAATGGTTGCGGCTGTGGTCGGATGTTACAAAGGGGAAATGATGTCACATAGGTTAATGATGTCATAAAAAAAATGATGCCATACAGGTTAATGATGTCATAAAGGAAAATGATGTCATACAGGTTAATAAAGTCCTAAAGACAATGATATCAGTAGTATGTGATGTAATAGACGTAAATGACGTCATAAATATAATTGATGTCATAATAAACACTGACCTAATAACCTCCATGTACCGCCCTGTCGATCCACATGGAGCATTCGTAGTATCTGGAGAAAGCGTATACCACTGGGAGGGGGGGAATAAAATGTCAAGTTTAAAGGTGAATTTGGTATGGTCAAGTGGTTAATTGGTTAACGCGACTAGTTTAGTTTATTTTTTCGCTCCTTCATTACAGTAAGGAAGAATAAAACAATTATTTTACATTGAGGAGACAGGATAAAACGGCAAAACTACAGTAGTTAAAACACGTCAGTGGATAAACACATTACAAATTAGGGGAAAAAAACGACGTGGCCGTTAAACCTTAGAAGTATATGTAGGACTGATACATATACCTACATATACAATAATGGTCCAAGTGATGAGCCCATCCTGGGTTCAAAACTTGGCTCAATAAAAAAAGTAGTTACCGTTGCCACCTATTTTAAACATTAACTTTTCAACTGATTTAAATTTTAGCAACATTAATGTAAACACTACAATACTAATATGCAGCACTACACTCAAAATATTGGTGGTGTTAATATAATAATGACATTATTATAAGGTCACAATGAATAACACCATTACAATGACATACTAAGGACATTATTATATGTCATATTAATGATGTTATAGTGCTGACATCATTACAATGTCATAGGATAGTATATGATATTCATGTTTATCCCAGTGAACGAGAAAACACAAAGGCCGTTATTACACGGGCAATCGTCAGATCACCTCGCGCCTATTGTCGGGTTACCGAAGCTATTGCAGTGTGTTGTGTATGCTTCACACATTCCTTCAATTTAGTAGAACTCATCAATCCGCTGGGTCCAGGCAATGTATGTTAAATGCCTTGGACACAACCCACCAGCTAGCGATGAGTTTAGAACCTACAATGCTTCGGTTGAAAGGCGTCGCACTAAACCACACAGACTAAACCGGTCGCGACTAATGACATGAATACATACCGGATAGCGGAAGCAGCAAAGATGTTTCCATTGCTTCCAACAAGTAAGATGATGACCGATGCACTGACCACCATCAGATCTGGAAATTAGTTGTGAGTTGGATGGGTGTTGAGTATGGATGTCATACAAATGGGTGGGACAGCAAGTAAAATGGAATACAACATTATATTCAGTGATGGGATTCTAACTTTTAAAAACAGGTTCTCTTTTGTATCAAACTTACTAACAACAAGTTCCCTAAAAGGTCTAATGTCTGTAAAACAGCAAGAATCGGATCGGTGATTATTTCGACGTTCCAAAAATGGGTTTGACCGAAACCTCTTGAATCCCACCACTGAATATATTACACATCATACTATGTTGCTCACGTGTAAAAATCAAACAGACATCATACTACATTGCCACTAAAAAAGGAATATAATATTTTATTAGGTTGCCGCCATGTAAAAAAGAATAAAACATTATATTACATTGTCTTTGTATACAATTGGAATATGACATCATAATACCTACCAATAACGCAAATTGGCTTTCTAGCGAATCGAAGACGCCCGTAACAGCCCTGGTATTTCCCTATGCTCCCAGCCGACCATAAGCGGACGAAGTATTCAATCGTAAACACAACAACAAGAATTGCCTCCTGAGAACATTATGAGTGTGGTGAAAGTGACAGGTATAGGATAGGATATTCATGTTTATCCCTGTGCATGGAAAAACCAAGGGGGTTAACACACAGACAATCGTCAGATCACCTCGCACCCACCGTCGGGTTACCGGAGCTATTGCAGTGTGTGGTGTATGATTTACATGTTCCTTCGATTTAGTAGAACCCATTAATACGCTGGGTTCAGGCAATGTCCATTAAGTGTCTTGCCCAAGAAAACAACCGACTAGTTAGCGACCAGTTAAGAACCTGCAACATTTCGGTTAAAATGCTTCGGTTTAAACCGCCATACTTACCAGTTGGACAAAGTATGTGTTAATGACAGTGGGTTTGAATAAACAGGTATATCCTATGTTTCTTCAATGAAATATATTAAATACCTTTTTAGCTCCACAATAAATGGTATGCTTTTGTAAAAATATTGAGCAATATAGTCAGTTTATAAATCAAAATAAACTTACTACCCATATTTGATTAGATAAGTTGGTTAGTGTTTTTCAGCAGAAGGGTTGCAGATTCAAAACTACTCGCTAGCTAGTCGGTTGTGTCCTTGGGCAGACACTTAATCAAAAATGGCCTGAACCCAATGTAATGATGGGTTTTATCAAACTAAATAAAAATTCTTAATCACACACCACACAATGATGTCATACATACCATTATGAGTAGGGGCTTTACGGTTGGTCGCTCTTGACCCTCTATAGTTGAAAGAACGCTGAATATCAGACACACCAGGACCATCATAAACCTGCGACGATGAAATCTACGCTTATTAGAGATCAATGACCTTGTTATATATTATTCATGAGTAATAATCAGATATTGAACTTGCATAATCTAAAGTGTTTACTCATCAATTTTTCAAGCGATGCATTTATGTATAAAATTAAAATCTCTTGTGTAATCATCAGTTTCGATTTATCTTAAAGCTCCAGGGATTATTAAGTTCCACAATTCCATCACAATTTACATTCTGACATCGCATGTTGCACAATAAATTCAGAAGTGACATTATGACATCACATCAGAAGTTTCACTGTGACTTCCAAAGTTGTTTTATGACATCACAACTTAAACCACAGCTTCACAATTTACATACGACATCATAAATTATGTTATGACATCACAACTTACATAATGACATCAGAAATTTTGTTATGACATCACCAATTACATAATGACATCAGAAATTATTTTATGACATCACTACTTTCATAATGACATCAGAAAGTATGTTATGACATCACGACTTACATAATGACATCAGAAAGTATGTTATGACATCACGACTTACACAATGACATCAGAAATTATTTTATGACATTACTACTTACATAATGACATCAGAAATTAGGTTATGACATCACCACTTACATAATGACATCAGAAATTATGTTATGACATCACCACTTACATGATGACAACAGAAATTAAGTTATGACATCACCACTTACATAATGACATCAGAAATTATGTTATGACATCACAACTTACATAATGACATCAGAAATTATGTTATGACATCACCACTTATATAATGACATCAGAAATTATGTTATGACATCACCACTTACAGAATGACATCAGAAATTAGGTTATGACATCACCACTTACATAATTACATCAAAAATTATGTTATGACATCACCACTTACATAATGACGTCAGAAATTATGTTATGACATCACAACTTACATAAGACATCAGAAATTATGTTATGACATCACAGCTTACATAATGACAACAGAAAATAGGTTATGACATCACAACTTACATAAGACATCAGAAATTATGTTATGACATCACAGCTTACATAATGACAACAGAAATTAGGTTATGATATCACAACTTCCATAATGACATCAGATATTATGTTATGACATCACCACTTTCATAACGACATCAGAAATTAGGTTATGACATCACCACTTACATAATAACATCAAAAATTTTGTTATGACATCACAACCTAAACCCTGGTTTTAAAATTGACATTATGACATCACCACTTACATTATGACATCAGAAATTATGTTATGACATCACCACTTACATCAAAAATTATGTTATGACATCACCACTTACATCAAAAATTATGTTATGACATCACCACTTTCATAACGACATCAGAAATTATATAATGACATCACAACTTACACGATGACGTGGTATATGAAGCACTTCACACCAGTGGGACGTTCGAGGAAGTTGTACGCCTGTTGTTGCCATTTGCGGTGTTTCGCTCGGTTCTCCTTCATGTCGCGGATCGCTTTGAGGGTCCGCGCATCGTGGCCTATCATGCCGTGAGAGGGTGTGACTGACGGTTGGGGTTCCTGGGGTGTGGGGGTGACCAGTTGCTATGCTGAAGCAAGGTTTCAGTAGTATGTTATAACCAGTGATGGGATTCAAAATTTTAAGAATAAGTTCTCTTTTGTATCGTACTTACTAACAACAGGTTCCCTAAAAGTTTAATGTCTGTAACAAATTTAAGAATCAGATCGGTGATTATTCCGGCGTTCCAAAAAGTAGTTTGACCGAACCCATGCGAACCTCTTGAATCCCATCACTGGGTATAACCAATATTATAAATTTTAAAAATAAAAATAAAAACATGAATTAGTGGTTATGCAAAAACAGTTTTGTTTAAATGGACAGGTATTTTTTATTGGATTGGAAGTTTTAAACTGAAATCATTGAGTTCTTTAGTTCTTTATTTTGCAAATCATAATCTAATAAAAAAATGAACGAAATAAAACCTTATTTTAACTGTTTTTAAAACAACAATTTTAACATTATTAATTAACAGTAATAATTACATAAATAAAACAAAACAACAGAGATCACAATATATGTTTAATGATTATAGCCGAATTATACTAAATTTAATTAAGTAACTTTACACACAATTTACTGACTATCGTTTTGCTGTATTTTCTTTGCTAAACTTACAATTAAAATAGAGATTTATTGTAAATATTTCCAAAAAAATAAAAAATCATTTCTTTTATATTTCTCTGCTGACATAACTAATTGTAAATAATCCTCTTTGCCTTAAAAAACAATTAAAAACCAACGTAATCACACAACTTGATTACGTATAAAAAAAACAAGAAATTGATAATTAGATAATTAAATCATGTACAGTGACTTTATTGTTTAGAAAACAATAATAAACTAAACAAAGTAACATTTCTTTCAACAAGAACATGACTAAATTTCTATGCATATTGACCTGTCTCGTACTACTCCGTCTATATAAATGGTTGCTGCACAAAGCTGTTGAATGCAATCAATTTCTGAAGATAAGAAGCTTACATAAAGAGACAGAGAGAAGGAGACATGATTTTAATGGCTTTGGGAATAAATCCATTCATCCCTATCTAAACCTATTATTTTGAAATTGGTTTTTGTAGAATGATCATTTCTTGCAACTAACATATGCAATCTAGACTTGGACATGAAAATAAATTATTCATTACAGTGTTTCCAAATCAAAAATAAATTGGGTTAAAAACCGAGATTAAAAAAGCTAACTCTTTAAGTATTGATTTGTGGCCTATACTGTTAAAGGAAACTTAAAAAATAGACGCGTTGCTACTAAAAATGCACTACCTCTAAATACTACAAGATTGCTTGGAGCCATAGGCGCCAAGTTTCTAAAATGCGTAAGGGTGCGAAAAAAAAATTAACACGAGAATTTTTTTGAAGGTACATTTGTTGATCACTGAAATATTTTCAAAATAACTATTTTTCAGGCTAACTTAAAGTTGGCATGGCAAAGCGAACTAAGCGCGGTTAAATAAGAGGTAGCAGATTCTTAAAAACTTCAACGTTAATAAATACGGGAAGTGTAAAAATTGTTCTCTCCCTGCCAGCGCGAAAAGGTCCACGATCCTTAATAAACAAACTAACGGTCTTCTCTTTTATGACAAGTCGTCGCCCGCCCGTGGTTTGCTTTGCGTTTGCTAAAATAACTGATAAATGT
>CH002372.1:713038-729481 GCA_000149265.1 Ciona savignyi
CCATTTCTGTCGAGAGATTATGCATCGAGGGTACTCTTGCATCCAGCGTTTCCAGAACTCGTCAGCGAGATACTGCACAACTCGTCAGCGTCGTCGGGCGTAGCAATCTGTACTACGTGTCACTGTCGGTGGCGGAGTAATTGTAGGGTTGATTTTCAGAAGGTGATTCGGTGTCAGCGGCAGGTCTTCTCCGATCTCCAGCGGTACTTGTGTAAGCGGTCTGGAATTGACAATGTCCTCCACTTCAACAAGCAGGGTGTGTAGAAGGTCATCATCGAGCGGCTTGCCCTGCAATAATGCCTGCAAAATAAATTTCACGGAACGGATCAATCGTTCCCAAGCCCCACCAAAGTGGCTTGCAGCTGGTGGGTTAAATTTCCAGATTATATTTTTCTGTCTCAGGTAGTCGCCAACTTGATTGCGATTCCATTCTTCTATACATTCTCGAAGTATCCGCTCGCAGCCGACGAAGTTAGTGCCATTGTCGGAATACAGGTGAGTGACGGGACCTCGTCGGGCCGTAAAACGTCGCAGGGCATTTATAAACGCGTCGGTAGACAAGTCCGTAGCGACTTCTAGATGGATGGCGCGAGTAGTCATACATGTAAACAGACACCCATACCCGTTTTACTTCACTTCTCCTTAACTTGGTCAGTAGCGGGCCGAAGAAGTCCACTCCTGTATGAGTGAACGGTGGTTCGTCAATTTGCAGTCTTGACGGCGGGAGATCAGCCATGATCTGTCTTTCGGGCCTTGCAGCTCTTCGCTGGCACAGTAGGCATCGGGACAGGATACGTCGGGTTGCAACTCTAGCATTTTGCACCCAGTAGCACTGAAATAAAATGTTTAGAGTGTGATTCATACCAGAGTGTGCAGCATCAACACTGTGGCAGTGATCGATAAGTAGGTCAGTAAGGTGGCCATAGGCGCCAAGTTTCTAAAAGCTGCGTAAGGGTGCGAAAAAAAAAATTAACGCGAGAATTTTTTTGAAGGTACATTTGTTGATCACTGAAATATTTTCAAAATAACTATTTTTCAGGCTGACTTAAAGTTGGCATGGCAAAGCGAACTAAGCGCGGTTAAATAAGAGGTAGCAGATTCTTAAAAACTTCAACGTTAATAAATACGCGAAGTGTAAAAATTGTTCTCTCCCTGCCAGCGCGAAAAGGTCCACGATCCTTAATAAACAAACTAACGGTCTTCTCTTTTATGACAAGTCGTCGCCGCCGTGGTTTGCTTTGCGTTTGCTAAACTAACTGATAAATGTCTGTCTTTGGCGTTTCGACATGATATGCCTACTTAAATTGCTCTAAAAAGAAATAATATACACTGCATTCAATTACAAAGCAGTTTAAAATATTTTCATCGCGCTAGAACCAATGCTGCGTTTTAACGAATTTAATTATTCCTAAGCGCACTAAAACAGCATTGGGATAAGGTATAACACTCATTAACTTTGTTTCATAACAATGGCGACTGTTCTCACTGCTGCATACTTTGCCAATAAAAGACAAAGGAATCGTGGATTCATGACAAAATAAAGTGTATTGTTATGCAGAAATTGAACATTGATAAATACTGCTTAACTTGTTTTTTTTATCGCATCTGGTTTCTGCTCACGAATTCAGTGATAATAACCTTATTTTTTGTGTCTACTTTATTCGTAGACGTTTCAATTACGTATCTGTTATCATATTTGGTGCAATTTAAAACTCGTTATTCATTTAAACACGGAAGTATAAAACTACTAAATCGATTAAGTGTTATGCGCCGTAAAACGATTGAATCAAAATACAGCTTTGGACACAAATGTGAATACTCACCAATGGGATGGAAACATCGTTGAATAAACTCAACATTTTAAGTTTATGAAAATTATGTTTTATCCTGCGCTAACCGCCGACCGTACGAGTTTTAATGAAGAAGTACTTACCCATTTCTTCCATTGTTAACGCGGGCTCACGGGCAACATCGTATTTGCACGCATCATCATAAAGAAACACGTCTACACTTTTCGCAAAGGTGCGAGTGATACAAGTGACGTTATGCAGCGAGTGCGTGGTCCGTTTTGAACTAACGTTATTGTTTGGCAGTTGGTGTATCGATCGAATATATTATACTTATTGGTAGGCCTAAATCGTAAAATAAGATATCGGTTTTTACAAAACTATTTATTTATCAAAATATGATCAAAAATATATATCCATCTCAACTGAATAAAATTTTTTAAAGCATGCAAATATGCGCGGGTGCGCGGCACCTGCGCACCCGCTAACTTGGCGCCTATGCTTGGAGCGCATGGATCACTCACATACTTCGTAATTATAAAATCCTTAAAGATTATGATATTAATGTTAGGGTTGAGGTTGAAGTTAGTTCTGGGGTTGAGATTAGTGTTTGGGGCAGGGTTAGAATTACTTTCCATAGCAATCTAAGCGATCCAAGCAATTCAAGCAATCATGTAATATTTAGAGGCACCCCTAAAAATGATGTAACTTACCGACTTGTTCTGTAGAAAGGAGGGGCATTTAGACTGTCACGTTTTTGTACTTCGGGTTTGTTATGTGGGATTGTCGGGGATATTGGGGTGACGGTAATGAACGGGATCTGTTCTGGGGGTAAGTTGTCGTTCTGCTGGAATAAGAAAGGGTTTATATACTCATGCATGCAGTCCAGTTTAGAAAGTATTGCTGTTTTTCACAATGTGCATGCAACAGTTAAGCACAGTGTCTCTTTTCTTATTTTTTTTTATTTGGACAAATTTTTATTAATATTTATTCAAAGTTTGACATATGATAGGATCACCACACATATATTTTTGTTTAATTGTGTTTTCTTATAACATGCTTTCCAGAATGGTAAAAATCGGGTTGTTATGCTAATATAGGAGTCCAATATGATCTTTTAAATATCAACCTAGGCTTAATTTTTCCCAGCAGTTATACATTAAGCAGTGTCCGACGGAATAGCTAGATGGGTTATTGCATAGCATTTCAGACTAAGGGTTGCAGGTTTAAAATTGGTCGCAACCTTGTAGGTGATAGCCTTTGGCAGGACACTTAATAACCCAAAGGTGGGCACATGGTAATCTGACAATTACCCGTGTGATAGCGCTTCTTGCGTTTTCCCATTCATGGGGATAAACATGAATATTTAATACCATCTTTAACCACAAAATGCTTGGTATTTACCACACTCTATTATGTTGCATCCTATATAAACAATGATATGTGCAAGAAATATAGTGTGGAAAGTGCCTTGCATACATATTTTGGTAAAAATAGTGTGCTTTTTGTTCTTCTGCAGCTAAAAATGTTGGTTTAGAGCTCAGAGACAAAACTATTTTGTATTTTGCACAAGCCTTGGGCTTTTGGCACATAAGATTTCGTCACAAAATTGACCACAATTTTCACTTCCGTGGACAAAACATTAATATTCTAACCTGCACTGCATAATCATTGGTACCTCTAAAAACTACAGGATCGCTTGGACCGCTTGGATCGCTTACTATACTTCGTAATTACAAAAGCAATGATATTAATGTTAGAGTTGGGGTTAAAGTTGGTTCTGGGGTTAAGATTAGTGTTTGGGACAGGGTTAGAAATACTTTCCACAGCAATCTAAGTGATCCAAGCGCTCCTGTAGTATTTAGAGGCACCCATTGGCCATAATCATGGCTCCAGAAATTTTACCTGTGTATTCGTTGTAATATCGGGAACGCTGGTTTCACACGGGGCGCTATTGAATAAACGACGCGGTCTTCGCACATTTTTTCCATATATCGTTTCTGAATTTGCAGGTTTATAAATCGTGGATAGATGCCTCACTCGAGATAACGGAATCGCACTAGGGGATTTCCCGTCCCACGAACTTAATAAAGGTGAATCCCCCAAAGAACGAGTAAACCTCATTTCCTTATTATCCATTTTAAATCATTATAGCTGTAATAAGAAAAATGTATGTAGCAAAATGCAAAACCAAAAAATTACAATTATGCCGTTTGAGAAAGGGAAATATAGGAAATTACTTATTGAGAGGATAACTTATGACACATATGCTGTATAGCTTCCCGGAAATAAATATTAAATTTTGGTTAATAAGAAACCGTTAACTGTTATGAAAACGGGTTAAAATGAGGACTACACATGATGGTTAAAGTGTTAACGGCGAGATATATAGCGTAATGTCTGAACATTTGAACGACAGAATAGTCTAATGGTTTGTGCATCTCTTTTCAGCCGAAGGGTTGCAGATTCGAAACAGATGGTTAGCTAGTCGGTTGTGTTCTTGGGCAAGGTGCTTAACAGTCTTTGGGCAAGGCACTTAACGAGCATTGCCTGAACCCAGCAGATTAATTGGCTATACTAAATTGAAGGAACATTTGAATGTAACTAACTGCAATATCCCCGGTAACCCGACGATGGGTACGAGGTTATTTGACGATTACCCGTGTGTTAACCCTCTTGGTTTTCCTATTCACGGGGATAAACATGAATAACCCATTCTATAAAACCATAAAGTCTATTCTGTGTACAACAAGGTAAATAGAATACTTCAATTTTAATAGCTAAGTAGTGCTCAAAATCAATCTAAGCTCTCAACGACAGAAACCATTTCTTATGATTGCTTTCGTTAAAAAAACCGTCATCTTCATTTACTATATGTAGCCTTATATCTATATTAAAGCGTTTTCCTAGGCCAGGAACAATCCTTTGTACTAAGACATATCACCCTCGTTGTTGAATTAGCGATCAATACGCATATTACGACAATCCAGTTCCTGATGTTATGAAGATAATCCATTAGCACAGCTGTCTGGCCTTTTAAATAAGAACCGCAAAACCACTTGACTCTTTTGCCAATCGTTATGATAGCAAACGCTAGGTTATAGTAGCTAGGGTTGGCTGTTATCAAACATCACATGCGTCTTGGGACTAAATGTTTATATCCATTCATAACCATCACCGCATGCCTTACAAACCAAAGAAGCTTGTCATGAAGTTTAAAATCAATAAGACATGTAAAAAGCGGATTACATTTGTTTAATCTTATGATTTCAGTGTTTCTGCCTAATATATATTGAATAGAGATGGAAATACGTATGTTACTAATGCCTTTGCCTATCGCAATTAACTTGCTCATAGTGCAGCAAGTATTTTTTAGAACAAAAGTATGGGGAGTAAAAAAGAAAACTGCTAAATATTATTACTAATACGAAAACTGATTAAAGAACAATTAAATGTCCAAATGTTTATGTCGATTCTATATAAAAAAAACATTTTAATGGCGATCACAACATGGATTCGAAACTTACCCTTGTCAAAAGTGAAATAACCTAAACCCAGAAATGATGAAACCTAACCCTAACTTATATTAACAGTTTCCTCATCCAGACTTTACTCTTTCGCTTATTTTACTCCCATCCCCACATTATAACTACGCGGAACAAACCGCAGTGAAGTATTCGACAACTCGATGATAACTCAACGGGAGCTTCCACGTAAGATCAGCTATTGTAGTTTTACTACTGCATTCCGTGATTCCATGCTTACTGCACAAATCTGAAGTTTTTCAGCACACAATAATCTGCACCAACGCATTTTATATTTATGAGAATAATATATGTTTATTGTCTATGCGTGACGTAATTTTATGTGTTTAGTTGTAACAGCATTAAGAGCACTCTAAGAATAAAATTGGGAAAGTATCTTCCACGGCAACAATCTGTTATTTAAGCGCCCTGTGTATTTTCTCTTATTTATTAAATTTCTGTAATTTTTTACCATTTAATATTAAAGTGGCCGTTTTATTTGCCTAGTTCTATAATAATAAAAACGAATTACCGCTTCATTGCCCAGTATCGTCTTATAAAACCGGTCATTTTAGTATCCAATTTGAACATTATAGAGAAATATTAAAGTTACTATTTGTAACAACTGAGACGCATACTCCCTGACAACAAAACGAAAAGGTAAGATTGAATACTTAAACCTGAAGCGAAAATGTTGATTGTAATCAGGTACTTATGTCTACACGGTGCTACAAGGTTAAAGAGTGATGTGGTATAATTAACATTCGGTGAATTTGTACGATCGTGTGGCCCTAGCGACGAGCCCATTCGGTAAATTTGATTGTCAGCGACTACACATTTCCAAAAATATTTAGTTTAATTAACGGTTTCAACGAACTTTAATCCCAGTAATTATAGGTAAGGTATGGTTTTTAAATGCCATTGGTATAAAAAGATGTGTTTTCGTTGATCGCTCTAAAGCCTAATCTAAACTTTATAAGATTCGACCTTGTGCCTTTTTATGTTCGTTCAAATTTGTATATATATTAAGCGGCGTATTATAATAGTAACCTGTATAATATCTACTCATGAAGGTAGTTTCGACTGCTTTTTATATCTAAGCCAATGGAATACGGGTAAAGAATTGTCCCATTAAAATTAGGTGACGTGGTGTTAAAGAATTAGCCAGACATTTGCATCATGATTAACCTGACCAATTTCTTTACATTTAAATCCTCAGTCAAAACTTATTGACGGACCTGACATCGATTAAGCGGGTTCTTATTGATTGCCCAAAGATATCTAATGATAAATACATTCCAATGGCTTTGGCAGCCCGACTGCGAAAAAGAGGTAATTTGACGATTAGTCGAGTTGTAACGATTATTGCTGTTTTGTACATTGGGACTCTACACTAGGGTATAGTGCATCTATATCCTGCACGACCGAAAGCTAACCTTTTCTGTTTGATCTCAAATTAATGCTCGCCGTTAGCGAGCTCGCCGGCTGAATGCCACTTTTATCCACGGAAGGCATCTTCTTATTTGTCGTCTTATTCCCAAAACACGGTTGACGAGAACAACATATGACTCTAAACTCACACGAACAGGGTATGCATAATTTATCGGTCCCAAGGCGATAAGTGTCATATATCGTGACAGAAGGCATCCCAATAAATGCTTTCTAATAGCGAACCTTAGATTACCTCCTAATCCCATTATAACAGTTCAAATTAACGTTTAAAACATGATTAAAAAATTAAAAATTTAAGTTGTAGTTTTTTTAATTTAAACAAACATATAAAGATCGGCCTTTTTTACGAAGCTCATTAATTATTTGTAAAGTTCATAATAAAATGTACAAAAAAACAAGTAGCTTACAACACGTTTGCAAAAAATCAAGCCAAAATAGCTTTTAGCGTTAATAATTAATATTTACTTAAATCTGAAACTAATAGCTTAGGAGCTTAGGCGCTGATAACATGTCTATGATAGACTTTTCGCATGAGCGAATTCTGGCAACCATGGTAACTCAACGGAAGCCATGTTTATCTTTTGTTTCTATATATTCTATTAGCCAATTATATCATTTATATGCACTATAATATAATAATAATTTATTTTGCGATCAAAAGTGTATAGTTAAAGACAAACGCTTGATATATGCATGATTAAGTGTAATGTCCAAAGATTTCTCTTGTTTTAGATGTCCTAAACATATAAATAAAGTTGTGTCATTGGCAGGGATTTTTTATGATACGTCACCAGAAAGTATTTTTTCCGGGTCAGGATTAAATAATTTGGCTTCCAAAAGCACCACACTTCCTTTTTGGACCTGTGACGTAAAAAAAGTTTACTTACCCAGAGGATTTAGGATGTATATATATTAAACCTTTTGATGACACGTTAGCGTCTCAGTTCACCTTTAATGCAGATTTTACAACCCATTGGAATAAAGTAAATACGGACAGATTCCTACTGCCCTTCCCCACCCCCATAAACCTGATCCTATCCAGTTAGTCTGGTGTTTTAGTACGATGCCTTTCAACTGAAAGTTTTAGGTTCAAAACTGGTCGCAAGCTAGTCAGTTATGTCCTAGGCGCATGGCATCTAAGGGGCATTGCCTGAACCCAATGGAGTAATTGGTTCTACCAAATTGAAGATTGTGTAAATCATACACAGCATCAGCCGATAACCCAACGGTTGGTGCGAGGTGATCTGATGATTGCCTGTGTGTTAACCCTGTGGTTTCTCATTCATGGGATAAACATGATTATCCCATCCTATCATAATATCAGTTTTTGTTCAACAGGCAAAAAGTCACTTCAGTTAAACAATAAATTAGCTAGGAAACTGGACCATGAGTGAACGTGAGAAATTACCAGCAAGAAAATCTGACTTGGTATTTCAAGAAATTTTGAAGAACTGTCTTCAAATCCACCCCGATCCGTCTGATCTAAACTGGGAGGCGATTTCCAAAGTTGTTCCGAATATGTCGCCTGCAGAGTGCGAGGCAAAATATTTGGCGATGAAGAGCAAACTAGCGAAGTTGCATCTAACGAGCGACGATTTCAAAATCAAGAAACGGGTTCCGGAAGAATCATCCGTTGAAGCTGGTGGAGTTTACGGCTACCTGTGCGCTGCACTTTCAAGCAATGTGAAAGAGAATCAAGTGAATCGGAAACAAAATGAACCGGAGCGCGTAAGAAGTGTTCAAGAGGTCGAAACTTCATCAGAATTCACGTATGGAGGACTAACTGCTGCTGAGCAAGGTCCTAGCATGGTAATTCATGTTTGCGATGAAGCTAAGAATTTAAAGCAAGATTTTAATTGCCCGAGAGATTTGCTCGTCCAAGAAATGCGATATTTCGCTGAGTATTTGTCGTTTGAATCCCAAAGGCTGGAAGAGGTTGATATTTCAGTGCACTGTGATATTCATATCTTTGATTGGTTGATGCGATATGTCAAACGGGGAACTTCCCTAATCGAAGAATACGAGTTGCCGAAGCTAGAACCAAACAATGTGATTTCCATTCTTATATCATCGGATTTTTTAAAAATGGACTCTCTCGTCAGAGAGTGTGTCAACTACTGCCGCGATAATATGTCGGCTATAGTCGCAACCCCCTGCAATATGAACTGTGTCAATGAACGACTGACAACCCAAATTGCGTCGAAATTCTCTCACTCCGATCTGGAAGCTGTAAAAGACCGAAAGGACAAGTTTAAAAGCAAATTATTCTGCAAGAAAATCGAGAAATTGTTCGACCAAAATATCGTGGATCACGACTCTCCGGGAAAGGCATGCTACCTGTTTAAGTGCTCCATCTGCGAACGGGTTATGACAAAAGAACAAAGTCCGTTCCTGTCGTGCTCTAACAACAGGCTTATGGTGGATAAGCATGGCGGCATGACGTATAAACATTCACCAGATATGGGGTGGGACATCAACGCGTTCCTTGTAGGCCTTCATGATGAACTGCGTAAATGGAATCTTGTTTATTGGAGACTGTGGGGTCTGGTGAACCATTTAAAATGCTCAAGATGCGACCAAGTCTTCCAGGTTTGTGAATTCGGTCACTGCAGGTATCACAGTGAGCGCGCTCAGTACCAGAACCTTACTGGGGACGGATCTGACAGTCCGATTGGAATCTACGCGTGTTGCAATCAATCTGTGCTGAGATTTGACCCCACAGGGCTGAACAAAGGTTGCCACGCACGCGATCACGTTGTCACCACTACCGACCCAGCACATAGACAATGTCTCGACGACTTGCTTTCATTTAAAGCGTTAATAAAAGTCCCGTACACTCCCAACGACAGCAACACCGACTTAAACATCTTTTCAGCGGAGGAAGCGCAATGCAGCATCAAAGAGACAACGGTGACTCCGGTCACAATTACGACGAACGTCACCGTCCAGCCTCAGTTGCAATCGAAGATCAACTTCCAGAAGTTGCTCCGAAGTCCTCCGGATGCGGGGGAGGAGGACACAATCGATGAAGACACGTTAATGAAGCAGATGTTCGTTGCTCCACAGAAGGTTTGTCTTAAGTGATCTTTAGTCCCCACTATAATGCATAGGCCAACTGATCAGGTTGATAATAATTTAAATATTTAGCATAAAAATTCTTGGCCGGCCCATTGGATGAATTAAAAGCAAAACTAGTCCGATAAGCAAGCTTATAATAGTGTATTATATAATAGTGTATTATAAGCTTATAATAGTGTATTATAAGCTAACAAATGTTTAAAAATTAGATGTTAGCTAGTCAGCCTTGTCCGTGAGCCAAGTACATTAATGAATCCATTGGTTCCAACAAAACCTGAAGCAATGTTTTTTATTGTAACAATGCACTACAATAACTCTAGTAATCTTACTGTGTGCTTTAGGTAAACTGATGATTGTTTAACATGATTTAAACAAATTGCATAATCCAAGTTTTAAATAATCATAATCCAAGTTTTAAATAATCATAATCCAAGTTTTAAATAATCATAATCCAAGTTTTAAATAATCATAATCCAAGTTTTAAATAATCATAATCCAAGTTTTAAATAATCATAATCCAAGTTTTAAATAATCATAATCCAAGTTTTAAATAATCAAAACATTTCCCCAGTTGACACAACTTCCTCCCGTTCCCCGTTCATTCAGCTACTCGGCAGGGAGCATGGTGGAAAACAAGGAGATTCCAAAACGCAAGGAAAAAATACAAATTCCAGCTGACATCACGGCTTATGGGAGGTTTCCAAGCAAACAGAGATGGGACGGCTCACGTTCGATCAGGTGAGCTTTGAAATGAAATTTTAAAAGATTTTAAAAACTTGGATTCGAACCCATTACTGCATGCTATATGTAGCCAAGGTTCCAATAGACTGAGCCACAGTGACTTTAGTTCAGGAGCGGCCATTTTAGCATGTCATTTTTTAAGCAACACAAGCGGATCCAATACCAACAATGAGATTAAAAAGAGACCGTGGTCTATTTTTGAGAAAAAGATGTGGTTTTTTTTTAGAAAAGGATGTGGTCTATTTTTGAAAAAGAGATCCAGTGGTTTATTATGGTTGATTACTTTAAAATATAGTTTCTTATTATTTCTAAATGTTTGCTTCATATTAAAATCCATGTCTGATTATTATATGGTGCCTTGGTGGTTACTTCATTCTGATATATATCCTGCGGGCTAATTAGTTGTGTTAAAACACCATTTGTGTGAGTGGTATGGAGTATATTGGTATGTAATCATAATTTCTGCCACTAGATGGAACCAGGACGCACAACGCGAGGAAGACCGACGTAGATTTCACACGATGGCAGCACAACTCCCCAAGCAGCGGGGATCCGACAAACCCGATAAATTAAAGAACAAGGATCTAAGGGAACTTCCCGGGGGGATTTTTACTAAGTTAGAAATCGCTTTCTTTAACAATCTGAGGGTAACTGGAGCGAATCAGGGTAAACTTGGGGTCCAGAAGGATTTGAAAACAAGGGGACGGAGGTGAAGGTGCTGCAAGGGAGATAAACTATTTTTAAAATATGCACAAACCTTGTGAATGGAAGATGAAAGGGTTCTGGTTTCTGGTTTATGGATACGCTATGTGGTAGTGTGGCCTCTTGACGATTATTTATTAACTTTAACTTTACCCAACATATTTCTCAGCTACTAGTCCACATCTACATTGTAAACTAAATACTGAAGTGCCGGTTTCTCTTATAATTTGCAGGAATAGTTTATAAGGAAAATGTTTTAGATTTGTACTGACTTCAAGCTCCTTGCAAAAATGTATGTTCATCACCATACATTTCTTTGTAGAGTTTTCTTTTTGCGAAGTTCGGCCAATTAGCTTAGTGGGTTAGTGTGTTAACGTTTAACCGAAAGGTTGTGGTATTAAAACCTTGTTGCTTGCTACTTATTGGTGTCCTTGGGCAAGGCACTTAGAATACACTCCTTGAACCCATTGGATTAATTGGTTCTAGTAAAACGAAAGGAATGTCCCGATCACATGGATGCACTGCAATTAGCAACCTGGCGATAAGCAATAGGTGATGTGATGGTGGCTGTGTAATAACCTTCCTTATGTTTTTCCATTCTCGGGAGGTAAACTTCAACATCCTATGATAGGTTTCCACTCAGCGTTACTTGTGTTGATTTAACATTTCGTTACTGAAGCAAGCTAATTTAAAATATTGCAATAAAAATGTTCCGATCTTAGAATAAAAAGGTAGTGTTTTATCAAACTACAATGATCCCTACAACAGGGAAACTAAAATAAAAGAATGAGCGGGAAAGGAACGAAACTGCACATTAAAATAAAGATTATGGCATTAAAGTTATGGTTGTTGTTAGGGTGAGTTTTGGCCTCTGGGGTTAAGATTAGTTTTGGCGGCAGGGTTTAGAATTATTTTCCATAGTTTTAGTGATCAGTTTCTTTCCTTCCCTTATTTTAGTATTGTTCATAAATACTAATGTTAGCGCAAGGTGATCTTAACGAATGCCTGTGTGATAACACCCTTGGTTTTCCCATTCACAGGGATAAACATGAATATCCTATCTTATCCTTATAGTCAGTTGACAACCACATTAAAGATATTTCAGTAATTTTGACATTCTGATTACAGTCAAATGTAGACTTTATAAAACTACACTCCGATAAAATAATTCAACAGTAGGAATACAGAATTTCAGTTTTACCAATGTTCACTGTGTTTACCTACTCCTTGTATTGATGCCGATGTCCAATACTTTCCTACAATATGATGCAACATATTAACCTGCTAAAAATGAAAACGCAAAAATATATCCTTTCATTTTATTGCAATAATAAGTGCACTTTACAGCATTCAGACAACAATAACTCAAACACAAAAAAAGGTTTTCTTTTAACTGTGAATTCTTATTAAATAAAATACAAAATATTATTGGTTGTAAGACAAAACAAAGGCAAGCTAAATTACGAACCAAATAGAATATATTACTAAAGCAGTAAATTGAAAACCACATAAATACCACCTAAGAAGCAAAGCTTTAAAGTTTTGAGAAAATAGGTTGTTACATCAAATTGAAACTACCACATATGACATATTATCAAGAACGTTAGCAAAGTTATACCTGTTTAAATAATCTACAAGACAATATCGTTGTAAGGATGGAAATAAATAAGAATAGCCGTAATTTTTTTTTAAATATTTAGATTTTGGAACTGTTAAACCAAAGCAGTCATTTAGCCTGCTGATACTTTTTAATCTGGTAAGCCATGAGCAATGAAAGGCAAAGCATTGGATTGGGAGAAAAACCTTTAAAATTATGACATATATGTGAATATAGAATACCAACACTTTTTTTACCCAGCCAAGTTTTAAACCTATGATGGACAATATGATAGCGCGACCAATACATATACTGACCTATACAAAAACGGTCCAAGTGACCAAAACTTTTTTAACCAGGACAAAAAATGGATGAATTTAGTACAAGTAATATATATTTTCCATAATATTTAGCCAGTCATTAAAACAAGACGGTATGGCCAAAATCCGTGCAATATCGTTCAGCAAGAGCAATACATTATATCTGTCACCATTTTTTATTTATACTCTTGTGTTTTAAGATGAGGCGACCCAATAAAAGATATTATTGTCAGCTTCAAGTTTTTGAGCGCGTTAATATAAAATAGAGAATGAAGAAGGAAGCGACAAGAAACGCGATGATATAACACATGAGTTTCCGATTCCCACGGCCAGAATCCATCATCTTTGAAAACCTGGTGACACTTCCTCCAAGCAATCCTGTTGTGCTCATGAAGTCAGATCCCTGGAGAATAGAAAATGTAGAAATTGTGTAAAAAAATAGCCATTTTTCGTAAAAATAATAGCCATTTTATTTAAAAAAATGGACATTTTTATTAAAAATAGCCATTTTTAGTCTAAAATTGCCATTTTTACTAAGTAAAAAAACAGCCATTTTTGGTAAAAAATATACATTTTTAGAAAAAAAGGCGATTTTAGTAAAGAAATAGCCATTTTACTATAATTGGAGCTACTGGCTTTGTTTTGCTTAAATGACTCCCAACATAAAAATTGATCCATAAACCATTTCATGCATATTTTCGACAAAACAGTTGTTAAAACGTGTCGTAAAAAATAAGATAATAATATAAAATATCTTTATTAAAAAAAGTGCATGATAAAGAAAGGGGCAGTGTCAGCTGGATTTCGGTAAATGTAGACTATTATAAAAACAGATCCTTTTTATGAATATTTTCAAATATGCACACGGAAAGAAGTTGACACTTAAGGAAACAATTTTTCCAGCAGTAAATGTCTGTTACAACACATGTACGCACAAAATACATTTAACACAAGATGATGATTAACATCTGCTTTCATTGGCGCCAAATACGGGGGTGCGAAGAGTGCCGCACTCCCTGTGCAAGGGTGTTTTAAAAAAAAATTCAAAAAAAATAATAATGATTGCAGACTGCATTGTAACATCAATAAACTGACCATTCCATCCAGGTAGGTGTTGTCTTCCTCCACCCCATCCTTCATGTCTAGTGATATCTATGGTGGATCACATTAGTTGGAGTATAATTGCTTTTAAGGTTAAACTGTATTTGTCCGACCGGTTAGTCTGTTGGTTTAGTGCGACCCCTTTTAACCGATAGGTTTTAAACTGGTCGCTAGCTAGTTAATTGTGTCCTTGGGCAAGGCACTTAACATACGTTGTCTGAATCCAGAGGAATGATGGGTCTACCAAATTGAAGGAATGTCTAAATCAGGGGTTCCCAAGCTTTTCTCAGGACGACCCCAAAGACAACTTTCAAGTGTCCAGTGCGACCCAAGGTCAATATATATTTTTTCACGAAACTTTGGACTAGTTTAGAGCCTCTTTCACTGGACTTTTGAGTTTGGTCATGTGGTAGTATTAAGTAAAATAAGTACATACAAACAATTCAACTCTGCAAATCAACAACGTGTCATTCCATTATGAACAATCAAACAGTGATGTCACAATAAGCACCTACATTTTCGATAGCATAAGTACAGACTTAGTTAGAGTGATGCCTATAAGCCTGTTTTACAGTAAGCCATGGTACAAACTGCTAAATTTAACATGGTTTGTCAAATCTTAGATGTTTTGTACATCCATTATTACCATACCTCACTGACCCCACCGACCCCATGACCTGTTTGCGACCCCACCTACTTATCACTCCGACCCCATTTTGGGTCGCGACCCCTGGTTTGGGAACCCCTGGTCTAAATCATAGACAAAACATTGCAATGGCTCCAGTAACCTGACATTGGGCGCAAGGTGATCTGACGATTGCCCGTGTGTTAACCCCCTTGGTTTTCCCACTCACGGTGATAAACATGAATATCCTATCATATCCTATGCAGTCATCATTATAGTGCATTAGAAGTTCATAGTGTATAATAAAAAAAATAAAGTTGATAGTGTCTAATATGCTTAGTGTCATAATTTTCTTTCAAAATATAATATTGTTTCATTTTTATTAGTCTTTTCATTCGTCAACATAGTTTCATTTGTCCAACCAAATAGTTTGGTTATTTAAGTCGTCCACCTTTTAGACAATGATTATGGGATCGAAACTGATCGCTGGCTGGTCAGTTGTGGCCTTGGGTAATATACTTAGTGTACAACGCCTGGCCCAGTAATGGGTCGCACTAAAACTATAAAACGTCTAAATTACATACAGCAAACCACAATAACATCGGTAACCAAACAGTTGGCACAAGGTAATCCTGCCTTAAACGCCTGTTGCGTTTTTTCATTCATTGGAATAAAAAATAAATTTCCTATCGTACTAGGACATAAATATATGTTAACATTTTCAAGAATCAACTCTGAAATGTCTATTAGACATGTTGAGATTAAATAAGAAAAAATTTAAAATACAATAACTGACCATTTTTAATCGTGAAACTTTATTAGCAAGCTGGTCGGCTAATCGGTTGTTTTCCGATTCCATGATTTGTTCAGTATCGGGCACTGATTTACCTGAATAAAGATAGAATATGAACCAAATCAGTTTTCACAATAGAATATTCATGTTTTCCCCAAATAAAAGATACACTGTGTGTTATTTATATGTCTAACCCCCCTGAAGCATAATCTAACCGCCTAATCTTTATTTTAGTGTGCAGTTTTCTGCCTTTTAGTTTCCCCTCAAAACACGCTTCACTAATCTGCAGAACAGCGGAGCGGGACAATATACTATATTACTAGCGGGACGGGGTATATTTGTGTCATTAAACTTAAAATTGGTTATAAAACAAGTAGAACGGGGTAAATTATGGGCGAGAAGAAGTATTTTTGTCATCAATATCAATATTTAACCCGTCTGGCTCATGACGTTGACTAAAATACCTCATCTCGCTTATTTTCCCGTATGGAAAATACGTCAATTTTCGCCGAGATCTCGAGTGTGCACACGCCAAATATTTAAGTGTGCAGTGTGCAAACGTCCAAGAGTGCACACTTCAAGTGTGCACACAATCTCCTTTTTATTACTATTTTGTAAAAATCTTAAACAAACGTATTATTCTATTCTAAATCTATCTTGTCCATCAGCTAACATATCTATCTACGTAACAAAAACGTACTGACAGTAAATTACCCGAGGTCC
>CH002372.1:752420-772214 GCA_000149265.1 Ciona savignyi
GGCAGGACCCTGATAAGTATGTCATAATTGGTAACCATAGAGATGCGTGGACCTATGGCGGGCTTGATCCCTCCAGTGGTACGGCTGTGGTGTTGGAAGTAGCGAGAGCGATCGCGGCGCTCGTAAGAGACGGGAAATGGCGACCACGGAGGACTCTCGTCTTCTGCAACTGGGGAGCTGAGGAGCATGGTCTCATTGGCTCCACAGAGTGGACAGAGCAGTTGGAAAAGCGTTTATTACTCCGAGCGATCGCGTACATCAACATTGACATTGCAGTGCAGGGTAGCGCAACCTTAAGGGCATCCGCGACACCAACATTGTACAGTGCCATCTACAACACGACAAAAGTGGTTCCCAATCCCAACATCGATGAAATATCTCAAAATCGGCCGACAGTTTTTGACACTTGGCTGTATAAGAAAGCTCGTAATATTAATCTACCTCCGATTGGAAATCTTGGCTCCGGTAGTGATTATACAACCTTTGTACAGAAATGTGGAGTTGCTTCTGTTGACCTAAGATACACATTCGATGATAGGATACCATCGTACCCTTCCTACCATTCATTGCATGATACGTTTGATTACATGGAAAATTTCGTGGACCCAGAGTTTAAATACTCGAAAGCAATTGCAGAGGTGGCAGCAGATTTGATGATGAAACTGAGCAGTCTCCCAGTGTTGCCTTTATCTCCAAACGACTACTCAGCAAAGCTTAAGTCAATGTTCCAAAAATTGCAGGAAACAAGTGGGGAATTCTTAAATGCAAATGGCATTCATCTGACAAACCTGGAATCAACGATTGACCAGTTTAAAGAAGCAGCTGAGGCTTTAACCACCGCAGCACAAAAACTGAACAAAGAATCAAGCGATGATGAGATCCGAGTTATAAATGAGCGCTTGTTCGAAATTGACCGCGGATTTTTGGATTTCAAAGGCTTCGCCTGGCAACAGTCGCGCCATGTCATATTTGCTCCTGCTAGCCACAACTCCTACAGTGCAAGCGGCTTTCCAGGGGTCACCGACGCCATTTACAACTTGCAGCATTCTACAGGGACTTTGGATGAAGTAAGGCAACAACTTTCAGTGCTGGCATTGAAAATTCTCTCTGCAGCTGATCTGATGAAAGGGTTTTAAATGAAACACAAACTAAATGAGATTTAAGTACTGTATGCACTGTATATAGGTGTTTTTAACTTTAATATCACTGCTGATTTTGCTTATATACATGGTACAAAAGATGTTTCAATTTCAATTTTTCTTTCTTGCTTAGGTATACAAAGTGCCTTGTTGACACTGATGACACAGTACATTTTTAAAGGAAAACAGCCTTTTTCACCTTTTTTTAAATTTACAGTTTTATTATCATGCTGCTTTGAAATTGCTTTCATATCTTACAAGTTACATTATTATTATTGCATGTGGAATGTTTATTACCTATGTGATTTTACATATTTGCAATACAATGGTTAAAATCATTGGCATGAATATGTTTATTATAACAGTCCGGCCAGTTGGTCTAGCGATCAAGTGTGTCGCCTTTTAATCGAAAGGTTGCAGGTGCGAAACTAGTCACTAGCTAGTCGGTTGTGTCCTTGGGCAAGGCACTTTACAGGCATTGCCTGAATCCAGCCGATTAATGGGTTCTACCAAATTGAAGGAATGTGTCTATCATATACAACACACTGACTGCAATAGCTCCGGTAACCCGACGGTGGGCACGTGGTGATCTGACTATTGTCTGTGTGTTAGCCCCTTTGGTTTTCCCATTCACGAGGATAAACATGAATATCCTATCCTATCCTAACAAGTCTGTCAAACCGACATTTTTAGCCAAAAGTTGGTTGGTCTTTTGCCAGTTGTGGCCTTGGCTAATCATCTAATCAATATGCCCAACAAAATCATTTTCTAAAATACTTAACACACTGAACTGACTTCAGTAATCCTTGTTGTAATTAAGTCATGTAACATACGTTAGTTTATAAGTGAAGTCAAATCAATCTACCAAACACGCAATTCTAAGTTAGTAGTTATCATATATAAGTCCAAGTCATTAGAAATTTAGGTAAGGCCAAAGTCGATCCCATACCGGTACTAAAGACAAGTTAGACTTATTTGAATATAAAACTAAATGTAGTTTATTAGAGATGGGTGTGTGATTCTACGTGTATCCCTGTAGGGAAACGTTGTATGATTTTCAACGGGAAACCTCATTGGTTTATTTTATTCCAGTGACAAATTTTGGACAAATCAGGACAGAGAAACTTCCGACAAGCCCAAGAAAATAAGCCCAGCAACCATTTTCCCGCATTTTCGTCGATATTTAAGTTTTTCGAAATCTTAGAACTTAAAAGCACAATTCACTTAACACGCAATAATGTTAAAACCGTTTTTTTGTTGGTTTTTATTGTTTTTTTTTGTATACTTACTTGGTTACTTTATTCAGAAATCATGAATATCAAAAAAAAAATAAAACAAACTTTATACCCTTGGTCTAAGATACAGCATAGGAATATTACAAGGTACTCGTTCGTTTTATTTAAAAAATAAAGATAAATGTACATTTAATTGTTTATAAATAAAACATATGTTCATAATTTTGATACTGTCTGTTTTAATATAAACATTTGATGATTTCTAAAAATGATTTCACCGCAAAATACAAAAACATTACAGTGGACTGCGTGACACATTGCGTAAATTAAACTCAGGATGCAAATAATCACTCTTCCGTTTAAAATATAAATACGAATTGAAGTTATCATTACCATTTCTACTCTGACAAGACGGCAGTGCAGATTATTTGTTTAACAAAGTCCAAGTTCGGTAGATATTATTGTTGTGTTCCCCAACAAGTCAGTGTCTGAGAACCATGTTGTTTCGCGTTGTTGTTGTCTTTGCTATGTTGTCTTTATTTGCACAAAGCAACCGCTCAAACGCTCAGGGGGTTGCTGGAAAGTTGCAAAGACAGAAAAGGCTTGTTAATCACAACTTATTCTCACTACAATCAAATGCTTTCATCGTGAATTTAACCAACCAAGAAAGATCGCGGGTCGCCGCAAGTAACATGCATAAATTAGTTTGGGATGCTCTTCTGACAAACCAGGCATTTAAGTACGCTCAGAATTGCACAACTGAAAAAGTATTTACAATGAGTTACATGGCAGAGTTAAACAACACAGGTGCAGTTTTCCGTTTTATAATGGCAAACCCCGTACCATCGCTTACACAAATGCTGACATTGGTTTTGGGAATTGGGCAAACGTACAACTACACCAGCAATGCGTGTAACACGACCAGCAGTCTCTGTGCAGATTATCGGACAATGGTTCGTGGCGAGTCGAAACGAATGGGATGCGCAATTTCACTATGCGGCATGCCTTATAATGCGGTGTGTTTTTATGCTCCAAGTGGAAACAACACAGAACGTCCTTATATAGCGGGCGTACCTTGCTCTCTTTGCCCGAGAGAATACATCTGCGAAAACAACCTCTGCGTATTCTCCAACACAAGCATACCACGGCCAACTACAGCCATGCCTTCAACAACAGCCATGCCTTCAACCGCATCATCACCGAACGCAACAACCCACCGCTATGCTCCTCCGATGACAATGTCCCATTCTATCAATACTTCAACTCAACAACCTGTAAGATGCGGATCGATGACTGTATTTCCTCCCCAAAGTTTGCTCTTTCTTTTAACTATCGCTTTATTTGTTGTATTCTGAACCTTCTAAGTGACCGAGGACTTTCGAACTGATATTCTTGAAAACGCTGTTGAAATATGCCATTGCTGGGCTTATATTATGCTAAAATATGACCATACCTTAACATGTACTCATATCTACTGCGTCTCAATAAACCTTAGATTGTATCAGTAATTCGTGTTTTTTGCGGGAAAATAATTAGGGGTTAGTTAATCAACTTAAGAATAACTTGGGAAATAAGTTTTATTGATTGTTCTTGGGTACCTGGCCAAGAGTGTCACAATTCATCTTTTTACGCCACCGGTTGGTAAATAAAGTATAGACTATAGAATCGAATTATGACACTCTTGGCCAGGTAAAAGGTTACCAGCGCACTACGAAATTAAAGTGCGTGCACTTCAATTAGCAGCGCGCTGAGTTTACTGAATTGTGACACTGATGGCCAACGACGGTCGATGTTTTTGTCAGCAAGTTAAGTGCGCGATGATATTTTATGAACGCGTACTCAATTTGTGAAAGCGTTGACAATTTTGCCGCATGATGGCGTAAAGAGACGTATTGTGACTTTTTTGGCAAGGTGAGAGGTTACTAGCGCGCTGCTAAGTTAAGTACGCGCACCTAAATTAGCAACGCGCTGATTTTACTGAATTATGACATCGATGGCCAACCATAGTTAACACACGGGCAAAAATTAAAGGAACGTCTGAATCGTACACAGCACACAACAATAGCTCCAGTAACCCGACGGCCGGTGCGACGTAATTTGACGATTACTGATGTGATAACCCTTCTCCCCATGCGTCTTGCAATTAGGATAGGATAGGAAGTTCATGTTTATCCCCGTGAATGGGTAAACCAAGGGGGTTAACACACGGGAAATCGTCAGATAACCTCGCGCCCATCGTCGGGTTACCGTAGCTATTGCAGTGTGTTGTGTATGATAGACACGTTCTTTTAATTTGGTAAAACCCATTAATCTGCTGGGTTTGGGCAACGCCCGTTAAGTGCCTTGCCCAAGGACACAACCGACTCGCTAGCGACCAGGTTTGAACCTACAACCTTTCGGTTAAAAGGCGTCGCACTAAACCGCCAGACTATCCGGTCGGAGAAATTCAGGAGTATAAACAGGAGTTTCATATCCTACTTACTTTTTTGCGCATTTTGTGTCCTTTGAAGACACCCACGTCGCTTCAGTTCAATGGGATAGAATGAATCGATCACCAATATACGTCCGCGCAAATATACAACACATTAGCTATAATAATTCAGCGGTTTGCATAACCTGATCTGTCTACCAGTGTTCCTACAACTGTTTAACAAAGGCATGCTGGGCAACATACGGTCCGCGATCCGGGTCCAGCTCGTGAAGAGATTTTGATGGGCCCTCAGACTGTATCTAAAAATACCCTGTAATGTGGTCCTTGCATTAGCGAATAAATATGTAGTTAAGATATTGAATACCATTTATGTAATAATCCGGCCCAACAAGGACGTAATTTTGCCACATCTGCCCCGCCGCCAAGAATAGTTACCCACCCCTGGTTTAACACACTCCATTGACGTTTGGTTTGCTGGTTCTCTCATATTAAATTGATATCACAACTTTATTAAGGCATGATTTGGTACCAAAGAGTCGCAGTTTTTATTGTGACGTAACACACGGGTAACAATGATAATACGAAGGAATGTACCGGGTGACTGACTTTTCTACACAGTTGATCATGCGTAGATACAGCAACGCCGGTGTGCGCTCTAATCCTTAGAGTGCTCCTGTTTGTTTAACGTTTGTGACTAACAATGATAAAAGAATCTCTGCGGGACAGCGTAGTATCAACCAGCGATGGACAGACGTGCCATCCGATACGTTTTTCAGTCGTTTTATACAGGAATAAATTAGTTGCCTTTGAAGCTTATATGTAAAGTGCAGTGACATATATAGGTCTATATGTTATTAATATATTTTATAAGCTATATAGAAAAATAGTTACGCTATATAGGAAAAAAGGTACCGCAAGAAAGTAGCTAGGGCCCCAGGGGTACGGGGTATTTCCCCAATGCTACGCTTCGTAACAATTGAAATGAACGTGAACCCCCAAGTCAAGTTTACCCATATTTATCCCACCCAAAGAATTGAGTAACGAACGGAATAAAACACAAGATAACCATAAATATTTGTATCTTGTACTTACTAGAGTCGATTTCAAGATATGTGTATAGCTTTTATTTTTTGAACTATTCAATTTTTGGCAAGTAATTTCAAAGTGCTATGCCGTTTATACCGACATAGAAAGAGCGTATTTTACCTTAACGCGTGTAACAATTGTCTAAGATATTTATATTGAGAGACAACAACACATAAAAATGAATACAGTGATTTCGCTTCATATTAAGACGTTTTGATATATTATCAGGTGCGAATGACGTCATTCGAGATTCATGTCACCTGACCTATATATACCTAACCTATACATAAATATTTCGCTTCATATTAAGTGCGAATGACGTCATTCGAGATTCATGTCACCTGACCTACGGTACAAAACAGGAACTTTGGTGGTTTTATTGGTTGGGAAATAAAATAACATTTAATTGAAGTAACATTTAAAACGTTCTGAGATAAAATACCTTTTCCCAAATTGTTGTTAAGAATGTTTCAATCCTTTGCAGTTTAAAACGTGTGTGGTTATAAAAATAAAGTAAAGCCACTCAACCGAAAAGAAACGTTACTGCTACCGTTTTCAGTTGCGGAGATTCAAGCACAACAAAACGCGAATACTTGTCACTTTAATACCTAATCAAATACAATTTATGAAGTGCGTAACATGTATTGTTACAGATGACATTATACACACATTAGAACATTTAACACTGCGTGAACATAAACGTGTTTAATTTAATTTTGTCTTCATGAAATCAGTTTTGCGTAACAGTTCCAATTGTTACAACAGGTAACTTGAGCGTTATTTACAGGAATCGACCAACCGATTTGATTCTACTTCATAATAAAAAGGCGGTGACAGATTTAATTCTGAATTTCGTTTTTTTGCTGGTTGCTATTTTTGTGTGGCATTTCATGATTTTTGACAAGTTACCTTTAACTGCAATTACAGGTTTGTTGCTTGTATAGTGTAGATTATTGATGTGCTGATCAAGTGCATGGAAAAAAGCATGAGACAACGGTTTTCGATAAAGTGTCTTCTTTGCTGGTGTTCCGTGTTTGTCGCTTTTGCTGTTTTCACGAAATTCTACGTTTGGACGATGCTGGTAATTATGACTTTCTGCGTCCTGCGTTTGACGTATAACGGAAAACATAGCTTACTGAGTCCTGTGTTCGACGTATAGAATATAGAACAGAATATGTTTATCCCCGTGAATGAAAAAAACATGGGGGGTTAACACACGGACAATCGTTAGATCACCTCCTGCCCACCGTCGGGTTACCGAAGCTATTGCAGTGTGTTGTGTATGATTTTTCAATTTAGTAAAACTCATTAATCTGCTGGGTTCGGACAATTTTAGTAAAGTGTCTTGCCAAAGAACACAACCGAATAGCTAGCGACCAGTTTTGTACCTAAAATAATTCGGCCTTGGGTCATGGTGTATATGGCTTGTTTAAATTGATGGTGTATATGGCTTGTTTAAATTGATGGTGTATATGGCTTGGTTGTGTCATTAGCCGTCACAGCTACGGGATAACTTTTCACAGAACCAAACACCCAAGATGGTTGATGTAAAGTGGTCAGTAGGAAGGTTGTGAGGTCGAAACCAGCCGCTAGCTTCTAGGCTGTATACAATTAGCAAAGACAATAAACGGACGTTGTCTAAACTAATAGGAATATTGATCAAAACAATAAACATGTTACGACGCTCACTATGACTGTAATAACATAACAACTACTTTAATCTCCCAAATCTACTTTAAGGATGGTGGGCACGAGGTGATCTGACGATTGCCCGTGTGTTAACCCCCTTGCGTTTTCTAATTCACGGGGATAAGCGTGAATATCCTATCCTATAATACCTGTTGATGGTAACAGATTTAAATAGAAGTAGAACAAACATTTCTTAAATAGAACCTACATTTCTCCTAAAGATTTTGGAAGATAGACCCGAAGTTCCTTCGTGGACCAAACATGAAATCCCGAACTTTGATTTCCCTCCAATCTTATCGAACGAAACGAAAATCCGGGATGACGAATCAATGTCACCCGACTTGCGGAACAAACGGATCTCAGAATTACGTAACGACAATTTACGGAAAGGGTGCCTCGATTCTGGCGCGATTGGGGACGAGAAACTCTTTGATTTCTGGACTTGGAAAAATGATTTGGAAAGCCAACAGATTAAACTTCCAAGGTTGTTGTTTTGGTTTTCTATCGGGCCTGGTTTTAAAATAAGGTCATTAGAGATTTAGTTTTGCCATATTTTATAGTTAGTTTGCTGTTGTTATGACAAGAAAACAGCCAAATAAAATTAACTGACCGGTTAATCTGGTGGTTTAGTGCGACATTTTTCAAACAAAGGGTTTCAGGTTCGAAACTGGTCGCTAGCTAGTCGGTTGTGTCTTTGGTTAAGCCACTCAATGGACATTGCCTAAACTAAGCGGATAAATGGGTTACACCAAATTAAAAAACGTGTGTATCATACACAACATACTGCAATAACTCCAGTAACCCGACGGTGGACGCAAGGTTATCTGACGATTGCCCGTGTGTTAACTCCACGGTTTTCGCATTTACGAGAATAAACATGAATATCCTATCCTCCTCCTACCCTAAATGGCTTATACAGAGATTTTGTCGTATAATTAAATCATAACCTTATAGTTCAATTTTAAGAGATCTGTTTTATTTCCTTGGATTAAGCCCCTTACCATACACATCACAGTGAAAAAAGTTTCGACGGTAAAAATCGAACCGTCCACTCTCAGGATAACAACCTTCGGTTCTATCCTCCAGACTATATAACAAACTTCCCATTTCCAAGGTTGCTGGTGTCGGACCAGCACAAAGTGATCTTCTGCTCCATGGAGGACTCGGGAGACGCGCAGTGGGAGGACATCATCGTGAAGATGGAGGAAGGGGAGGGGAAGGATTACGTGGATCAGCGTTTCGTCGGAGGACCGAAACTGAGGTTGAAAGGATTTCCATGTTTATCCCTTGGATTCCCATGTTTATCCCTTGGATTCCCATGTTTATCCCTTGGATTTCCATGTTTATCTCTTGGGCCTAAAAAATGGGGGTTATCAAATTGGCAATCGACATGTTACCTTATGCCAAAGCTATTACAGTGTGTAGTAAACGATTTTGACATTTCTACCTTTTTTGTTTTTTTTATACCGGGCCAAGTTTCGAACCATGATGAGCTCGTCACTCTGACCTTTTTTGTACATATCAGTTGGTATATGTATCGGTCGCGTTGACCATTTAGCCACACGACCTTACACATTTCTGCCCTTTTAATTCACCACATTAAACTGCTGGATGCAGGCAACGTCTCTTGGCCAAGTACAAAATCGTTTAGCTATAGCGTACGGGCTTTGACTTAAACCCGACTTGTTGTGTTTGGCGCGCTATCATTTGAGCTATCGGGCATTCTTTACATACATATCAGTCTACAGCTACTGCAGACTGTTTAATATTTGACATTACCTTAATTTTTAGATATTTAAAATCATCGAAATCACTGGATCGAGGCAATAAGCACAAAAAATGTTTGCTCGTATGCTAAACCACGTGAAAGTGTTGTTTATGGGCATATTTTACCTCACAATTTGCTATATTTAAAAAACTTCAATATCTTCGGTAACTGGACCTAAAACGAACACGACCAATACGGCAGTAACGATGATAAATTTCCCAATATACGGATTTCCTCTACGAGTTATTCGAGTCGAACAAATTATAAGTCACTTAATGTGGAGTTTCCAAACCACAAGAACGACGATGGGCGCGAGGTTATCTGACGATTGCCCGTGTGTTAACCCTTCGGTTTTCCCATTCACGGGGATAAACATGAAATATCCTATCTTATTCTATCCTAACAAAAAGACTCAACCCATAACAAATCTTATTTTTATGTCTAAGTATTGATACCTTGATGGGTTATCCAATTTTTTTTAAATATAGAAAGGTGTATATGAATGGACCGCGTTAACCATTCGGGCACACAGCCGTTCTCCACACCAAATGGAGACTGGTTAGTCTGCCGGTTTAGTGCGTCACCTTTCAACTGAAAAGTTGCAGGTGCGAAACTGGTCGCTAGCTAGTCGGATGTGTCTTTGGCCAAGGCACTTAATGGAAATTGGCTGAAGGTGATTTGACGATTGCCCATGTGTTAACCCCTTGGTTTTCCGATTCATTGGTAGGCCTATAAACATGAATATCCTATCCTAAATCATTTTTATTTTATTTCTATGACAGACTTCTATGGAATTACCGGGACAATTCGATTCAGTACAGAATGGAAAATTACTTCAAGTTCATGATGGTACGGGAGCCATTGACTCGCTTAGTTAATGCTTATCACGGTCACCTTAAACCTAATGGACTGGAATATGTAAGCGACTATTACTTTCAACTGTCCAAAGAAATCCGACGAACCTATGACCCCAAAATGGCTTACACCATACGACGATCAGATGACAAAAACTATTCAAGGTTGAACGACTTTGTTTCTTATTTGCTCGATAATGGCCGAGCTGGGACCACACCACAGTTGTTTCAAATGTACTACGACCTTTGTGCGCCTTGCAATGTCCATTATGACTTCATAGCCAGGGAAGAAAGTATGGTGGAAGATAGCAGATATATTCTGGAAATGGTAAACGCCGGGAAATTACACTACCCGCTTCAGAAAACTGAAAACTTGTATGCCGAACGCATTCAAGAGTTGGAGTCTGTTATAACTTTGGAACAAGCCAAACAATTACTTGAAAAATATAAGTTGGACTATCGATTATTCGGGTACCCTAATCCATGGGAAACGCCGCAGCAGAATATTGTAACAACAAGCTAAGTACCGCTCGTTGAATCCAGCGAACACAGGTTTTACCTCTTGCCTTACGCTAACCACACATATACCATACCGGAGGAAAAAAGTTTCGACGGTAAAAATCGAACCACTACCGGAATAACATCCTTTGGCTTTATCCTCCAGACTATATAACAAACGTTCTATTTTCAAGGTTGCTGGTGTCGGAGAAGCGTTGTTGTTATGTCATATCGCAAGTTTGCTCATTTTACCTGAGATATAAAGAAACTTGGCTTAAGTTTATAGCAGTATTATATTTGATTTCCTTGTGTATGGGACAACTGTTGAAGTTATAACCAGTAATGGGATTCAAATTTTAAGAACAGGTTCTATTTTGTATCGTACTTACTAACAACAGGTTCCCTATAAAAGGTCTAATGTCTGTAAAAAAAAAGCAAGAATCGAATCGTTGATTATCCCGACGTTCCAAGAACTGGTTCGACCGAACCCATGCGAACTTCTTAAATCCTATTACTGGTTATAACACTGATAGTCGTCAGAATAGTTATGCCAACAAATAAACTATTGAATATATTTTAATTAATTAAGACAACGCTTATTGAGCGCCTTGCCCAAGCACACAATTTTGTCCGACAGAGGTAATTCGGCCCGTGTGTTAACACCATTCACGGGGATAAACATGAATATCCTATCCAATTGTATATAAAGTGGACTGGAAGAGGATCGATCGCGTCATCTTCCGAACCAAGACCGGTTGACATTATCTTCCAGGCCAACTATTCTGATGACGTATTTCTGACGATAACCTTGTAGCACATTTTGTACCTGATTTATGTTTCTGCAATAAAAAGTATTTTGAAACGCAGTATAGTGCTGTTGTCAATACGTCTAAGTCTTAAGTCACAGTAAACAAGTTATTTTTCTTTAATCACTATAATCAGGTTTAAATTTTTGTCGATCAACTTGAGAGTAATAATTCTCTAAATTAAACAGTTTTTTTGCAGCATGTCAACGTTTTTCGACCAGACTATTTAAATTCAATTGCAGAATTGAAACTAAGTTTAATCTATACCGTTATCACATTACCCCCCTATTGTACTAGACCATTTAGGTTTGAAAATATTTTAAACAGATGTTTTGAAATCTCCGATGGAAACACTTGTCTAATAGGCTACGGTTATGACCAGTGATAGGATTTTAAAATTTTAAGAACGGGTTCTCTTTTGTATCGTTTTTACTAAGAACACGTTCCCTAAAAGGTCTAATGTCGGTAAAAAAAAGCAAGAATCGGATCGGTGATTATCCCGACGTTCCAAGAACGGGTTCGACCGAACCCATGCGAAACTCTTGAATCCCATCACTGGTTATAACCTGTCGTACAGAACCAGCATAATGATGTAAATGGCTCGCGTGAGCGCCACCCCTTGTCAGGGTTGCCAGACGCAAAGTACGCTTTACGGCCAAACTGTTTTTGCTTTACGGCCAATTTGTTTTAAGTGCAAAATAAACTATTTAATTTAGCCAATTGGGCTATTTATCTCTTTATTTGTTGTAAAATTGTATAATTTTAATTCCCTCCAGATTTGTTAAACCCGTTCAACTACTATATAGGAATGCCTACCGTTATTATTTTATTTTAAAACGTCATAATCAGCTTTGTGATTTGGGATGAGACAGTTGATATTAATTTGTTTCCATATTCTGTCTCTCTTTTTCCTTTATTTCTACTGTAGCGTAAAAATAATATGACGCTTCGGCCAAAAATTTGACAATATTCTTATACGGCCAGATTTTTCCGCACGGCCAAACTATTTTTTTTTGCGTCCGGGACGATTTTGGTACGGCCAAATTTCTGAAATGCCAACCCTGCCCCTTGTACTGAACCGGGTAAGATCCCGCAAACGGCTGATCAACTATTACTGTGATGTTACAAACGACCAAACGTAAGGAGTATGATGGAATGCCTGCCATGCGATTTAACAGCGACCTTCAGATACAAGAATAAAACCAGCACCACTACAGTTATACGCAGCTTGTATTTCAAGTGGGGAACCCCCCCATGACGTATTATTCAGACGGGGAAGCCCCGTGACGTGAGCACCACTGATACGCAGTAGTGCGCCTAATATTTACACTTTACATTGCACAATTGTCCCTCTGGTTCCTACACCGGTGACGGCGCGATTGCAAACGATTTGCAATGACGTCATTTAAATGATGACGTCATTGTGAAACAGATAACGTCATAAAAATAAGGCACACGAGAAATGAACAATATCGGGATGGCACTATTATATATACGCTATGACGTCATAAAGATTCTGGTATAACGTAATAAACGAGAATGACGTAATAAATAACCAGCAACACGTAACAAAGGAATATTTTGGGCCAACGGATTGTTGAAATTTTGTTTGGAAGAAACTGAGAAAGCGACGGAAAAAACACGATTGTACGCGCATGCGCAGTGAACGATTGCGCATGCGCAGAAAAGTAAAAAGAAATAAAAAGATTTTGAGTCTTAAATTTAAACATTGATGTTTGGTCCAACTAATCGTCTGTACAGCGATGATAAAAGCTTTTGTACAGCTACTATGATGTCATCAACTACGTCATCACTCGGTAACCAAGCGGTTGGCGATCACTTTCCGAGTGACGTCATAGGGGCCCTCAACGACGACCTTCATCTTGCTGCCCTGCACTGCCACCTTGCGGCTGAAAAAAGTTGTTCGTAAAAATTTTGTTTTTCGTATGAATTGTGGAAATGTGAACTTGTTTTTTTTTTTGGAAAAAATGGCGAAAAACGGGATTTATTCTGGGAATAAGAATTTGTTTTTCTGAAAAATTGTGGAAAAAACGTGATTTTTCCGGACGTGCGAACGTGAAGTGTGGTTTACGCATAATTGCGCGCGCAAATTGACCTGAAAGATTTACGTGCGCAGGTACGTCTGGAAAACGTAACCAAACCTAACCACGACACTTTTTATTGCAACACAGCGCGCAAAAAGTCACGTAAAGATGTTGACCTTTATTCACAGAGCAGTTTTAAACACGCGATTTTGAAGCTTGGTGGAATATTTCTCCGGCCGGTTGGTCTAGCGGTAAAGTGCGTGGCCTTTCAATCGAAAGATTGCAGGTGCGAAACTGGTCGCTAGCTATTCGGTTGTGTCCTTAGGTAAGGCAATTAACGAACATTGCCTGAACCCAGCGGATTAATGGGTTCTACCAAATTAAAGGAAGTTGCCTATCAAACTACGGTAACCCGACGGTGGGCGCGAGGTGATCTGACGATTTCCCGTGTGATAACCCCCTTGGTTTTCCCATTCACGAGGATAAACATGAATTTTTATATCCTATTTAAACACGAACCTTGCAAGCACGTCTGCAGCAGATCTTGCCTCCATTGTGTTGCGGATAATCTTGCTTGTTTCGTCACCAGTGTCGTTGTTAGTGCTACCGCCACCTGTCGGTTCGTCATATGTGTCACCCGGCTCGATTGCATCTAAGAAAATTTGAAAATAGGATTTGAAATTCGATATTCTATAGCAATAGTTATACAGGATATTCATTGTTTAGTTTTTTAAGAAATAAATTTGAGGGAATTATATAAAACGGGAACCATGTTTGCATTATACTTGAATGCCTTCGTATACTTAAATTCTCTGGACTTTAGTTGCCTCGTTGGATAAAGGATTTTGCATATCAACTCTAGTAATACATTGCTTGATGTTTAAGACACCCACCCACCCACACATACTATTTGAAACTGGCTTTTGGACGAAATGAACCGGACTTTAAGCAGCGTATCAAAAGTTACGAAATAAACGTATTAGTGTCGTTTCTACAGAGGTTAACCTTTCGGCAGTTCAACGATTATCGATGGTAACAACATATGTTCATAAAGAGTATTTGTAACAATGGTCATTGTCGCGTATAAATTGTCATCGTTCAAGTAGTTGATTCAAATTCAAACTTACCCGCGTTTTTCTCGAGCGCTGATTGGTCGTCGTCCTTCCACTCGTAGCAACCATCGCCGTAGCAACGGTCGTTCGGCAGCAGAACACGTGACCCCCCTGACGTAATAAACGATTAATCGATATCATAAAGGACGCGGTAGAGATATGACGGTTGAGTTTGAACATTCGTTTTAAATATAAAATTTTGTGCTCAAATATAACATTAAAGGAATGGGCGATTACGAACAAAAGAAAGAATAAGCAATCCATTCGTGTTACATGTCTTACAATCCCTGATTCAAACCCAACCCTTCTACTTAAAGTTGGATGGGAAAACTCCTTTAATTTTTGACGATGAATTGTAAACTATCCAAAGGAGATAACTAATAAGTTGAAGTTTAAAAACGGCTTATTAAAATAAGGATTAGGGCGTTAGTTTAAGAGCTGGGTTTAGAGTTGGGGTCATTCTTGGTTGGTGATTGGTGTTTTGGGAAGGGTTGGCATTAGTTTCAATAGTTTCATTTAGCAGTTTCCGTTACTCTTTCCTCCCTTTGGGGTTGCCCTTATCCACACACACCGCCACACCACTGCTTAAGCGCCGCGTGCTCACAGTCGAGTTGCGGTCTAAGTTAAAACTTACAATTTTGCTCGTCTTGGTGTTCGAAGGCTTTTCCAAATGACGTCATCCCGGAAAACCCGGAGTTGAGCGGAGAGTGGGGGAACCACCCGCCCAGAAAGATCGCGAAACAAAGAACAATCATCTGGAATTATGAAACCATTAAAGGTGCCGTCATAACCAGTTAAGAGAATTTTAATTCACACCAAACCATACGACACACACCACCCACAAAAGACCAGTTAAAGAATTCCAACTCCATGGTTAACCTATTAATTTACAACCACACCACCTACACCACCACCCAATCACCCACACCACCCACCATAAGGCAACTGCTGGTCTGAGTTGTGACGGCTCGTGATGGCTTCGGGATGCTTCCAGCCACCAGGACTTGGAGCGACTTGAGCTGGTTGAGCAACGATCGGTTGCTGCTTTCCAACGAGTCGAGTTTGCCTCGCAATTCCGTGTTCTCCCGGTTGTATACATCCATTCTGTGGAGGTGGGTGTTAGCGGGTGCTATATGCTATAATACATTATATTTATGACGTCATGATAAGTGTTATTTATGACGTCATGGTTATCTCTATATAGGACGTCACGACGAACCCTATATATGACGTATTGACGACTGTTATATGTGTCGTCAAGATGACAGTTGTATGTGACAACATGATGGCAGTTATATGTGACGTAATGATGAGCACTATATATGACGTCACAGTGAGCGCTATGTATGACGTCATAATGATCGTTATATAGCGTAACTGACATACGGAGTGGAATAACTCTATAATAATAACATCGGCAAAATTACGTTTGACAGCAATTACTATTTGATGACGTTACCTTTTCTCCAATGTCTCAACATATTCCTTCTTTTTTCGCCGACTTTCTTGAGCGGAGATTTTGTTTTTGATTTTCCGTCGAACCTAAAATACAATAAGAGTAGTTACATTGTATATAAGGAATGGATCATATGCTACGTATGGCGCTGTGAGTTCATAGTGCCTATTGTTACCGTATGGTAATTAGGAACCCAAAATCTGGTGGTATTATTATAACTAGTTTGCATATCTTGCAAAATAGGATGATAGGATATATATGTTTATCCCCGTGAATGGGAAACCAAAGGGGGTTAACAACACACTGGCAATCGTCAGATCACCTCGTGCCCACCGGAGCTATTGCTGTGATTTGTGTATGATTCACACGTTCTTTCAATTTGATAAAACCCATTATTCCACTGGGTTCAGACAATTTACACAAAGTGCCTTGCCCAAGCACACAAACATCTAGCTAACGACTAGTTTTGAACCTACAACCGCTCAACTAAAAAGCGACACACTAACACACCAAGCTATTCAATCACAAAAGGTTAACTAGATTAATTGGTATTTACAAACGCTTTAAGTCTGAAAGCACATCCAATATGCTCATGTATAGATTTGCATGGTATTGTTCCCATATAAGCCAGGTGGTGATACAATAGCTCATTTAATTCATTATTTGATTAGAGCTATAGAAATGCAAGGGGTCATGAAGACTTTGGTTAAATCAAGTTTAAACGATTCAAAGTTGCTAAAAGATCTTTTTTTAAACAAAGTCTGTATTGTTAAGGTTGACAAAATTGATGCAAACGCTTATGCAAAATTTCAATATGCATTTAAACACAATACAACACGGACACAAGAAATTCACACGTATTCAATCATCAAAAATTACCTTCTTCAATGATTTTTCTTCACTCTTAGTGAGCGGCAACTTGGCAGGAACGTTGTAACCTTCGGCAATCAGGGTTCGTTTCTCGTCTTCGGTTAAGATCAGCGCTCCGTGAGACTGGGTGTAACGCTGTAATAAAGCGGCTGGGTTAGAATGTATATGCTGTACAGGAATTTAAAGTTTAACTAAAACGCTGCAAAAGGCGTTCCTGGGCTCGCATATACTGCTCAAAAGTAACCACAAGGTGTCACAAGTGCTGTGTCTTCAAATAACCTACTATTCGTCCGACCGGTTAGTCTGGTGGTTCGCCCTTCAATCGAAAGGTTGCAGGTGCGAAACTGGTCGCTAGCTAGTCGGTTGTGTCCTTGGGCTAAGCACTTAACAGACATTGCCCGAACCCAGCGGCTTAATGGGTTCTAATAAATTGAAGAAACAAACCTCATATCCCACAGAACCAACTATTTACACATGATTGACAACAATATTTACACAATAATCGGGCAAGTTTCCTTGAAAATGAAGGATTATCAATATCGTGTTGTTGTTAGCTCGTTTTGCTATTTATATACCAAGACAACAGTGTGAACCTTTCACAAAGGTATGGTGCTTAATGATATGGAAAATATTCAAATGTTATAGTAAAGCCGAACACACACAGTATCATTTAAAAGGGTCGTGTGATTAGTTTTCTTGTTTTCTTATATATAATATGATTGCAAATGTACACCACATTAAAAAAATAGAACTATTTACGGACAACCTAAAAAACGAAAATAGCATCTGAAATGCCTAGGGAAATTTGCCTGAGGGCTGATGACGCGCTTTGAGCTTTTTATTTAAGAGATTCTAAATTCGATTTTCGTGCGCAGTCGTGCATAATTAATTATGATCACTGTGTTTGTGATGTACACCATTAAAATATACATATTTATGACGTCATAGATATACTGATAACCGGGCACCTAACAAGCATCCATTGTTACGTGTTGGGTTTACTGTCGAATTACAGAAGCATTGTCACGTAATAATCAGCGTTCTCTCGACTTAGACGTCTACGAGGAATACTGGCTCTGTGACGTAACAAGCAAACATGGTTTTCGATTATTGGCGTTCTAGAACACGAAATTCTCGAATACGTCCCGAGGCGACGCTAGGAGCTCGAACATTATGACGTCATAATACAGGGAGCGGTTCCATCGACAACTTGGAAGGCGCGGTTCGATGCAAAAATCGACTTCTATTGTTGTTCTTTATAACGTAACAATTAATGATGTTACTGGCGCGGTAATCAACCAAGCGTGGCACAGGAGGGCTGTCTGTTACGTCACAAACACCGGAAGTATTCAAATTTGAATATTGGAATGTTTGCTGCATGGTGGTTGTGACGTAACAACACGAAGACAATCGATCATCGGTTGATATTTCACGAGGGGCCGGGCCACCAGACGCGAAGTGTCGCGAACTATGGACTGTGACGTTTGAATGAGATTCGGGAATTGTCAGGTGGTTGGGAATCGCGGGTTCGTGGTATTGTGTCGTCATAGACAGCCTCGTGACAAGGAGCGAAAGTAGAAT
Source organism: Ciona savignyi (assembly GCA_000149265.1). Classification (NCBI taxonomy): domain Eukaryota; kingdom Metazoa; phylum Chordata; class Ascidiacea; order Phlebobranchia; family Cionidae; genus Ciona; species Ciona savignyi. Next base: position 770,991 of record CH002372.1, read on the forward strand.
GTTTTTTTTTCGGGTTAATTAGAATCTCGTTAATTGTTATGAATCACGATGACGCTATTCTTGGTGAACTGTGGTTTGAATGTCACGTGTTTACGCCCAACCAATCGCAACGTGCGAATTACACGCTTCGGCAATGCTCATTATGACGCATGAAGCGAATTCCACCCGGGGCACGTCGCGTGGTGGCGCTCACCACTTCCGGTTCCGGCCTGTCAGGTCACGTGCAACCGATCTTCGGCACGTTATTGTGACGTCACAGTCAAGAACGTTTACACCGAAGAACACCGAGAGGTTTGTCCTGAAATTCCAATTTGAAACCTTAGAACAATGACCCTGCTTATTTCGTCACAACAGAGCATGAATGACGGTTGTTACGCGCCACCTTCAAATATTATGACGTCGCATAAACAAGCAATAACATGGTTGCGTAACAATAGCAAACCGAAGAGAGTCAATTTCGAGGCAGCGGCCTGGAAAAGCAAGCAATTGTGACGTAACATTCACAATTGTGTTTACAGCGACCGCGGAGTAATTAGACTCGGGTGGTTTCCAGCACTGCCCAAAGGAAATGACGGTTTCTAATTTAAATAACTTTGTGTTGTGTTGAAGCCGCAAAACTAACCGCTCGAAAACAGAATCAAGTTTCATGGAAAAAAGACATTTTTAGATTTTTTTTCATTTTTTTGTGTTTTTCAAAAAATAACTGATTTTTTTTAAATTTGGTAAATTGTTGGTAAAATTTCATTTTCGGTATTTAAAAAAAAAAAACTGATTTTTTTAAAATTTGTTGGTAAAACTAAACTCAGTTCAAACAATGGTAAAGGGTTAGTATTAAGAAATTATAAAAAAATGGGATATCCAATATCACTTCAGAGAAAATGTTTGCGTTTATATTGTAATTTGCATAACCTTTATGACCTAAGCTGCTTAAGTTTGTAACATTACCTCGGTACTTATGTGAGGTTTGAACGGTTATAGACGGTTAACCACGGCTTAAGATACTGGAAATTTTCGTAGCTATTCATAGATTTTGAATGTTTGGAGAAATATGGCTGGATTTTGGTTTCATGAAAACAAAATAAAACTGAACCTAGGATGCTGTTATTGGGTACCAAACTGTAACAATTGGGTGTTTATTGTCTGGCAGAATTTTTATGTCTGGCAGAGATGCTGGTACGAGACCAGTCTACGAACTTGGAACCAGAGGTTATTACCAAATGACCA
>CH002372.1:787941-813262 GCA_000149265.1 Ciona savignyi
TAAAAATGATAACAATGTCAACACAGCACATGGTAGTACCAAAATAAGTTAACAATTAACTACAACCAAAATATCAATTTAAACGTTTTAAGCTGAAAATATCCATGAAGAGTACTTAAAGATATTAGGACAATACTGTGTTAAAGTAAATGTTCAGCATTTTTTTTACAAATTTAGCAATTTTTTTTTACAAAATTTTGGTTGAATTATTTATTTTTAGCAATTTAATTTGAGTATTGAGAAAAAGTCATGCTTTAACATTAAGCATTGCATGATGGCCTTGTAAATATTGAGGTGTGGAGATAGATATTTTTGGTACAAATGGCATGCTTGACAGCATTCGACTGGGAGAAATGTTTAACTCAGTTTTACAAGTGCACAAACCAAATCGGCTACTTCTTAATATGTAGTGCAGTGTATATGGGTGTAACTGATGTAAAACAACATGAATTCTTTAATACAGTTTAAACAACCATCAGGATATAAATTACACATTCCAATTAAGTGTTAGATTTTAGTAATATGGAACTCAGGAACAGTATAGTATGTTTTGTTGTAGAAAAAAGAGAATGCAGTCTTACAACTACTGGGTTAGGAATATAACACAACCATATATTGCTGTTATGTAAAGATACAAAATCTACTATAAAAATACAAAATGAAAGCTGTTCATGAAAGGTGCTTAAAACAGAAACAATCCTGGTTTTGTGTATTGAATTGGAAAGTGAAAATGAAAAACAGCGCTTCCTCATTCATGGGAAAAATACAATACAAGTGTTTGTGACATCACAGGCAACTGAACAAACATCCTACTTTGAAGGATTCTTTTTCCAAACATCCTGGTTCAAATGGATGGATTTTGGCCGAATAGGAAAGGTTATAAAACTATATAAAACGGATTTTGACGTTTTACAAAGATTTTTGAGATTGCGATATTTTCACTTGACAATGAAAACTACTGTTGTTGTGATTTTGAACACCGGTAGATAACTTTGATGCTTTTTTAACAACTTCCGACTGATATCAAAGACAAAATATGTATTAATATACTAAACCAAAAACTAAACGTCATTTCCCTAGTTTTCAAGCATGGTAATATATTCAGGCAGAATACAAATGAAAGGAAATACTTAATAGGGCAGCAGTTCATTTTATCGTGTCATAAAATTGTTTCAACTGTTATTTTACTACTATTTTGTATTGTAAATATTGCATTAGTTAACAATGATATACAGAACTTAAAATAATTTGCAATTTACATGATTAATTTGAACATTTTTGGATATTCTGCTTTTGCGAAGTAGTAAAAGTCCTTTAGATATAAAAACATACCAGTGCTAATAATAAATTATCGATTGTCCAACTGTTTCAGTCACTTAATACATACCACCATTACTAAAATGCTGGACTATAGCTAAACATTTTTATTTTGACATTTGGAAATGTATATATATTATTAAATTCAGGGCAGAAAATTAGATTTAATGTTTATTTCTTTCACGATATTAAATATTCATTAATTGAAATAAAATATTAGAAAAAGAAAGACATTAGTAGTCAGCGAGTCAGTTGTCCATAACAAGTAGCTACTTTAGCCAGTTAGGTTGGGATTAAAAACTCAACTATTGCACTCGAAAAATTGGCAGATATTGATACTACGTTAAACCAAAAAAACATAGATATATTGATACTATGCTAAACCAGACAAAACATAGATATATTGCTACTATGCGAAACCAAAAAAACATAGAGATAGATATTGCTACTATCCGAAACCAAAAAACATAGGGTTTAAAAAAAAAACAAACAGAAAAAACAAAACATTTTCCAATATACCAGGAAATATGAGAATATCCACTTACCAGTTTCAGGTAGTTGGACTCCAACAAATCGTCGACGCTGGATTTCTCATCAAACATAGAATGGAGGGACGCCATTAGTATTCGTGGTCGGTGCCGTTCCGTATTCGTTAGCTTTGTTTCGATTGTGCAAATGTTAACTATGATTGCATCATATTTATTTAATTAATGTAATAAATACTATATTTATCTATCTGCTCGAAAGGGAAAGGATTAGAAATACCGGTCGTGAAAGTCTGGTATGTACCTGTAACACCGGTAGGAAAATATAAATAGGCAACTTAACGAACTGTCGGTACTTAATATTGGAACAAAAGTACGGCGATTTTTAGTTTTATGACTTAAAAATACCATATTTAATCTTCTTTTCTCTCAAACTATAAAATACGCTAAAAGTGTAGCTCAAAACTACCCAATTCAAATACCACCACCTTCCTAAGGTCTAGACGGCAGACTGAAATTTGGACCGCGGGCCGCGGCGCTATTTTCTCTCCTTTTTGCCTTTTTTTTTCCGCTCTCGCATTCAAAAGCATTACTAAACCAACCAGAACGATTTACTGGGGCATAAAAAACAGTATTTTTGGGTTAAATTTTTCAACCTGCCATTCAAATAAAAAATCTACAAATCATATTTTTAGATACAATATTTCACGTAAGATATGAACAAATATGTTCATTTTATAAATACTGTCCATCTAAAACTTATAAACACTGCCTGTTTGGTAAAACATCTTGTTTCTGTCAATCAGTGATTTAAATAGTGCGCCGTTACAACCCACAATCCGGACCTTGCCCTGTTATTTGTTACATTATTACGTCATAAACTGCTGACGCGTTTGAAGTCAAAGTAATAATTAAATCGAAGTAAGAACAATGAGAGCGAGAAGATGGTTGAAAACACAAGATTAAAAAGTTTACTTTTACTCTTCAGCAACAAGTGCCTTAGGGGGTGTAGTCTGCACACTACCTTTTACGTTACATTATAGTGAAATAATGCATGGACCCTGTGGATTACTGGTTTGAACAAAAATCCAGCAATTTTTGCATGTTTTTTTAACAAACAACAATAGCTTCACCCGACCGTGAATACAAGGTAACCTAACGATTAACCGTATAACAACGACTTTGATTGTACCTAACACGGGTATAACATAATTACAACCCGGAAAATTTACAAAAACAGTTTGTTATAGGATCCTTTGGAAAACTCCAAACGTTTAGTTTCTTATTTACACGAGTGGCATTTGTAAGAAGGTCCTTTAAGGTCGCTTCTGTTAAAGCACACACCTATTCACTCAATCGCTTGCACCGGCACGCCCACAGAGCATGCGCCCGGCATGGTCTACTGCGGTTAGGAGAACAGGTCTGGATTTGATCAGTAAATCCTGCAACTTTATGATATAATACCTGTAGTTTGGCCGTTTTTCTTTTCTTCAGTTTTGTAATATAAATTTTTTTATATTTGCTAATCTCTTTTCGAAAATTTAAATCAAGGTAAAACTTGCGAAAAATTAAATCAAGGTAAACTGGTTTTCTCATTTAACGTTTGTTACTCTTTCGTTGTGAATAATCGTGGAAACGACCAATGACTTGAAATAAAAATTCGACCGGGAAACTGATTCTTGAACAGTCATGGTTCAATATTTAAACGAGAAAATAATAGGCTACACAAATTAACCAAAGGAGACTAAATAAAATCCACATAATACCCGAATACCATGAGGGCAAATTCAAAATCAAAATCGTTCCATAGTTCTGACCTCAACGTTGCTAAAGCGGGTTAGAGGTTAGTATATGTTTCCGTTAAGTATTTCCGACGTTTAGCAGCGCTCTTAAATTACGTCAAAATACTCTCCTACCCGCCCATATGTTAAAATCCTACCCGCCCATATGCTTAATACAACCGCTTGTTAAATTGATTTCTACTCGTGATTTACATTTTCAAATGCACCTGTATATACGCGCCAGTTAGGTTTGCGCTAAGTTAGGGTCGTACGATAGAGTGAGCTTGCAGGTTGCGTGCGCACGTTCAAACATATTGAGAACTATTGGCGCGCATAAACAGGTAGCTATTTTGAGGACGTTTCCAACGCAAGAGTGAAAAGCTGTTTAGTTTAGTTTTTGTTTCCACGGTGAAAACACGAAGCAGGACCTTTGATAAAAATTTGGAAAACGGGAAAACACGCCAAAACGACAGTCCTAATTAAAACTCGTCTAAAAACCAATCAATTATCAAGTTTCGGTAGAATTAGACGTGGCCGCCAAACCCACTAAGCTTAATTCGACTTTGGCGTGTTTCGACGACGGTTGTTTTACCAATCTTTACTAATAGACTAACAATGAAGCATTCTTTATTATTAAACCATCTTTAGAAGAAGAAATTGAGCCGCTTCCAGTAAGGTTCAACCTGGAAACCACTACGATTAACATAGCGGAACCGGTTACTCTACAATGCCGGTTCAGTAATTATGGGTCCCAATTGAAAAATTGGGACACATATTGTTTTTGTCCGTTTTTTTTTTTTCTTTTTTTTTTCTTTTTTTTTTCGTCAAAGGTTTGACAGGCATGGCATGGCGCCCCGACATCTACCAGAAGGAATAATGAAATCGTTATGAAACTTATCTATTTGTTGGACGACATGGTCTAGATATGCAGAAACCAAAATTTTGGGTGATAAATCAAGGGGAATTCCCCTGGGAAGTTAAAAACCAAAACGGTATTTTTTATGAAAAAAATAGCTTTTTGTGGCATAGCGCTTAAACGGCTGCTCCAATTTGAATAAGATTTGGTGGAACGTAAGTGCATTACACACTGATTTAACACTTGGAAGAAATAAAAATTTTACCTAGGAAAATACCCTAAAAAATAAGATTTTGTTCTCAAATCATGATTGTGACAGGCATGGCATGTCGCCCCGACATCTACCAGAAGGAATAACGGAATCGTAATGAAACTTAGCCATGTGTTAGACAACATGGTCTAGATATGCAGAAGCCAACATTTTGGGTGATAAATCAGGGGGAATTCCCCTGGGAGGTTAAAAACCAAAACGGTATTTTTTATGAAAAATTTAGATTTTTGTGGCATAGCGCTTAAACGGCTGCTCCAATTTGAATAAGATTTGGTGGAATGTAAGTGCATTAGGCACTGATTTAACACTTGGAAAAAAATAAAAAATTTACCTAGGGAAATACCCTAAAAAAAGATTTTGTTCTCAAATCATGATTGTGACAGGCATGGCATGACGCCCCGACATCTACCAGAAGGAAGAATAAAATAGTAATAAAGCTTTATCATTTGTTAGACAACATGGTCGAGATACGCAGGAGCAAAATTGTGGGTGATAAATCTAGGGGAATTCCCCAGAGACGTTAATAACCAAAACGGTATTTTTTCCAAAAAAACTAGTTTTTTTGGCTTAGTGCTTAAACGGTTGCTTCAATCTGATTTAAATTTGGTGAAATGTAAGTGCATTACCTACTAATTTAACAGTTAGAAAAACTAGAAAATAATATTCAGGGAAATACCCTAAAAAATAAAATTTTGTTCCCAAATCATGATTGTGACAGGCATGGCATGACGCCCCGACATCTACCAAAAGGAATAATAAAATAGTAATAAAACTTTGTCATTTGTTAGACAATATGGTCTAGATACACAGGAGCAAAATTGTGGGTGATAAATCTAGGGGAACTCCCCGGAGACGTTAAAATCCAAAACGGTTATTTTTCTAAAAAAAATAGCTTTTCGGAACATGGCGTTTAACCGGCTGCTCTAATTTTGATCAGATTTGGTGGAATGCTAGATCGTTAGCCACCCTGTGTAACTTAAAAGAAAGAAAAAATTTACTTAGGTTAACTCCCTTAAAAACGAAAAGATGTTCCTGACTCATGATTGTGACAGGCATGCCACATTGCACTGACATCTCCAACAAGGATTCGTCAAATCGGATTAAAACTTTAAGAATTGATAGTTAACATGACCCACATATGTAAAAACATAAACTTATTTACCAAGCCCATGGGGAATTCCCCGAAGCCATGAAAACTAAATCGAACTGTTTTAGGAATTTAGCTTTATTTCAATACAGCACTTAAAAAAAGTTTTAATTTAAAACATTTGTGATGAAATCTTTGTAAATCTAACACGATTGTTCTTTTTACCTACACATGGGGAATAAGTTTGGTTTGATAACTATGGGACCCATGAGTTTATGCTTGCAGAAACAATAACTACATACACAGCGTATAAAATACAAAATGTGGTTAGGGACCCTGTAGCATGAATATATGGCATACGACATGTGTTTTACAAATAGTGATGGTTAAACACGTGGTTGACACTCTCTAGTTTCACGCTGTTTGCGCTTTCGCCGTAGCGCTCATACCCGCAGACTTTACCGAATGTGACGTCACACGGGTTCGGGAGAAAATTGGAATACGGGACAATGGGTATTATTCTATATTTACCCACTTCGATATGTAACTGCAAACTAAACGCTCGGGTCGAGCTGATCACGAAGCATTCATCAATCAACTGTGACATAACAATTGGCGCTCACTTTGATGGAAATTAATCACTATCAAGTCGTCCAGACAAGTGCGGTGTGGATGAATGGTTTACTTACCGATACATGTACTCACTCTTATACAAAAATACAAAAACGGTCCTGGTGACGAGCCCATGATGGGTTCGAAACTTGGCATGAAAAAAATCGCCAAGACAATAAATTGTACGGCCAGGATAAATTTTAAACCCAGTACCCATAGACCTATATCGCTAAGACCGCTGTAGTTAGCACAATATGCGGATCGGTCGAGTTAAATCAGCTCATTAACGGCGAATTTATAAATATTAATTGTTTTTGTGGAATCATAAAACTAATAAATGTTTGTTCTTGCTTATTCTACAAGTATAATTCTCGGGAGAACCAGTTATTCGCTAAATCCATTGTACAATTTTTTTACCAATTTTAGGCTTTTTTACTGGGCTAATATTCGAACTAATGACGGCCTGGTCTCTAATACCATTTTATATAGTTGGTATATGTATCGGTCGGGTTAACCATTCGGCCACACGACCGTACATCATGAGGTTAAATTATGCAAAATAGAAAGGAATTATAGTATGACTAGACGCTTGCGGTTACCAGTTTTTCAGACTCTCGCGGGTTCATCCACAACTACGAACATGAACACACCATTGCTGCAAATTAAGTCATTATCAAAGCTATAAAAAACTGTGTTTTCACTGCATGTCGTACATAAATCGGCCGCGATGACTAAAGCTCACACAAATTATCGTAAAAGGTACAAACTAATTAATGACACCTTTTTATGTTCTCTATTCCGAAACTTTCTGAACTTGATTCATAAAAAAGTATACATGTAGTATTGAACTCCGGAAATAAACGTGCATATTAAACTACATGAAACCGATTGAATGGCAGCAATTCGGTTTCAGTGCTCGGAAATACATTTCGAACTAACTACTAGCTGAGCGCCTTCGGCAATTTACTGTGGCAAGGTGATGGAAAGCCATGCCGTTTACCGACTGAATAAAAAACGCCTAATGGTTTCGGTCCTCGATAGTTTATCTCACACCAGCTACTAGCTGGGTTTTCGTAGCATTCTACTGTGCTATGCTGGCATATCATGCTGTCTACATATTCATAAGAACAGACATTCAAGTTCGCATGACTACGTTTTCTAGCTGCGTCCTTTAACTAAACACACACGGCTCTCCGAACTGACTAAAATTCGGCCTTTTACACAACATATAAGGGTGGTTGAATAGCATTAAGAAATCAGTATTTATTAATCCACCTATGTTACTGGGGTCTGCTAGTTGGATATATTGTCTGTTTCTGTCTTTATTTCGTCCAATCACGGCATTTCCTGCCATTCATGTTTCAACCTGTTAATCGCTATTCTTCGGTAACAAGCCGGATATGTGTGACATCACAATAGCATTTGTAGAAAGATGATCAAAAGGTTGACAGCGCTTTATAATGGAGGTATGCAAAAGGATATTTTTGCGGGTGTGTCATTTATATCCTGCCGGCAAGACCAGAAGGATTAATCAGTGGGTATTGTTGGATAACTTGTGCACAGTGCGGTTTCCAATCGATAGGATATTCATAGTTTATTTTCTGCTAAGTGGGAAAACGCGGGATATTAACACAGGTCATTAGATAATCTCCATAATGCGGGAAAATATTTTTGTAAGTGGAAATTTCCACGTGGAAGATTTAACAAATAACTCTTGCCCATCAGATTTTTAAAATATTTTCAAATAATTTACTTCGCCTTTTTTCCCCATGATCCGAAGCATAAAAACACGAATGCAAAAAATAAAACCTGCCCTAATTTCGGGTATGATTAACTTTGCACCAGTTCGCGAAAGTATTACAATGTGTGGCACTATATATAGGGAAATTGCTTGGTGTACTTCTGCAATCCACTGGGTGTGAGCAGCGTTAAAAAGTAAATGCTGCCCAGTGGATGGTTTTGAATATGTAACCTTTCAGTTGGCCATTCAATACGCCGGGAAATTGCCTTCCTACAGCTGCAAATAGACAGTCACAAGGAGGTACCGACGCAGGCCGGTTAGTCTGGTGGTTTAGTGCGAAACTGGTCGCTAGCTAGTCGGTTGTGTCCTTGGGCAAGGCAATTAGCGGACATTGCCTGAACCCAGCGGATTAATGGTTTCCACTAAATTTAAGGAACATGGGTATCACGTGTGCACAACACACTGCAATAGCTCCGATAACCCGACGATGGGCGCGAGGTGATCTGACGATTGCCTGTGTATTAACCCCCTTGTTTTTTCCCATTCACGGAAATAAACATTAATATCCTATCCTATCATCCAGGCAACACTAAGAGGGAAAGAAGGAAGTTATGGTAACTATTTACCTCGGACCCAAACATAAATCTCAACCAAAAAACTAACAATAACTCTTAACCCAGACCTAACACACCAATCTTAATTTTACTGTAAAGTCATCACCTTTTATGTTTTCTCGCTGAAAACTTGTTTAAAAACCCAAACAAATAACATTGCAGTGCATTGGCTTTTATTAGAAGCTTCCAGAAGAAAACAATAACGCGCAGTGTGGAAGGGAATCTCAATGCGCAACAGCAAATTGGCGGTTTGGGATAAAAGGCGAAATTATTGGGTGAATTGGTTTATTTATATCCTGGGGGTTGTGTAACCCAGGGTTAATCCTCAGCTATTGTAAGACAGCTCGTGCCCACAGTCGAGTCGCTGGAACTATTAAACAGTGTGGACAATTGGTTTCATCTATAGGATAGGATAGGATATTCATGTTTATCCCCGTGAATGGGAAAACCAAGGGGGTTAACACACGGGCGATCGTCAGATCACCTCGCGCCCACCGTCGGGGTTAACAGAGCTATATCCTGATGGTTGGGAAGTCAGGTTTTTTTCACAGGTATCCTAAAACACTTTCCAACCACAGGCGATTTGGTGTAATTATTAGAAGCCGTATATAATCAGCCTCGACATTAAATTTGGAAACACTCAAAAATTTGCATTAAAAAAGGCGTCTCATGTAAGAAAGTGGACCAAGGCGTAACAACGGTGAGAGCGACTAACATAATTTCAGCATAAAAAATGACATCATAAAAGAGCAAAATGACATCATAATACAGCATAATGACATCATATCAAAACAGATACAAACCAAATAATAAAGGTAAGCGCATAACTTGGTTCATACGACGGCCATTGCGACCAACAAAAATCTAACAAGGGAAGTTTAAAACGACGAAGTCAAGCCAACGACTTGAGGAATCTCTCATATGAGATATTTTCTCTCATATTGCGATCATACCGGCTGAGTAACTTATAAAGATCGTTGTCTTTGAAGTGGATCCCGTATGAGGATAGAATTCGCATGAAGGCGTCGACAGATATTTTGCCTACGTCATCAATATCCTCCTTACGTAACGCTCGGGTGAGTGCTGGTAGATCTCGGGCGCCCACGTGCGGTTTTACGTGTTTTTCGACCAAGGTATTTTCGCCTGGCCAAGATGACGTGTTATTTTACTCTTTATTACTGGTTGGAAGTATTTCTCTGTTCGGATTGGTGGTAAATTTAAATTTAATAATATTTAAAATTAATTTCTGGTTGGAAGTGCTATTAATTTTTTTAAATTTAAGGATTCGTGCAAAGTTTTCGTCTGACCAGTTAGTCTGGTGGTTTAGTGCGACCCCTTTCTACCGATAAGTGCAGGTTCAAAACTGGTCGATTGTGTCCTTGGGCAAGGCACTGACATTGTCGAAACCCGGTAGATTAATGAGTTTTACTAAATTAAAAGTACGTTATAATTATACACAACACACTGCAATAGCTTCGGTAACCCGACGGTGGGCGCGAGGTAATGACGACGCCCGTGTGCTAACCACCGTGTTTTCCCATTCACGAGGATAAACATAATTATCCTATCCACGTTCAGTCGTCAACCCATAATGAGCTTGAACCTTAAACTTTTTTTATGTAGAAATAGGTATATATGTATCGGTCGCGTTAACCATTCGGCCACACGATCGCTCACAAATGACACACCCACGACCCACCCAAACACACCGACCAAGCACAACACCTAGTGGTGGAATAACATACTTGATTTGGAAGGAGCAGTGGACGGCGGATGGCGCTGGAGAGCTACATAATTCCCACGATATGGATAGGAGGATCGATTGTTGTTGTTGGCTGTAGAAACAATTATTAAACGGATGTGCATACTCATTTATATATATAAAGAGCCTATTATGGGTTCTAAACCTGGCTCAGTCAAAAAATATATATATAACCGGGTGTCTATCATTTGTTTTGTTAATGTGAGGATTGGTAGCAGCAATACAAAATGGCTTGCTTAGGTGCACAGTTATACACCACATTGCCACAGTCGAGTTGATCGAGTTAATATAGTGCGGATATTTAGACATGACTTTCCCTATGGTAACGTACCTTAAGCCAACAGTCGAGCACAGTAATACACCTTTTAGTCCGGCCGGTAGGTCTAGTCCGGCCGGTTGGTCTAGCAGTTAAATGCGTCGCCTCTCAATCGAAAGGTTGTAGGTACGAAATTGGTCGCTAGCTAGTCGGTTGTGTCCTTGGGCAAGGCACTTAAGGGATATTATCTGAAACCTGCGGATTAATGGGTTCTACCAAATTCAAGGAACGTGTCTATCATATACAACACACTGCAATAGCTCCAGTAACCCGACGATGTGCACGAGGTGATCTGACGATTGCCCGTGTGTTAATCCCCTTGGTTTTCCCATTCACGGGGATAAACATGAATATCCTATCCTATCCTATCCTACCTCATGCCCACAGTTGAGTTGATGTAGCTATTACAGTGTGCAGATAATTGGACATAAGTCCATCCCTATGGAAGCACTCAAGTTGAAATCGAACCCACACCCCATTCACCTTCAATTATTTTCTCCCCGGGTTTCAATTTCCTTGGTTTCGTCACGGTCTGGTGCATTGTGACACGCTTGAATGGTGAAGTCGATGGTGCGTTACGAAGGGTGATGAACTCGGGTTTAGCGGGGGTGGGGTGACGGTAGTTGTGTTGGCGGGGCCGGTTAAAATCCTTCACTGGGTCTGATGTGTTATCTGGGGGTAAGTGGGGTCCAGCAATTAGGGTCGTTTAGTAAGGTTATACTACATAGTATGGACGGGTCCACGGTAGCCCTGGGACTAGTAATTTAGGCCATAGAAGGTCCATTACTCCAAATACTTATACTACATAGGTATTGAGTTATTACCCAAGCCTTATGGAGCAAGGTTGTTGATTGATCACTTAACAGACATTGTATCGCTATGGTGGATTTAAACAGATCATTGGAAAATAAAATGAATGGAGGGGTTTAATGCAGGGGTGGGCAACTTCTCTAATCGGCGGGCCAGATGTGGCAAAACGAAGTTTTAGGGCCGAATTATTACATGAATAGAATTCAATATCTTAATTACAGAGTATGGTTAGATACAGTGTGCGGGCCAGTCAAAATTCCTTCAAGAACTGTATGTTGTCTGGTTTAATGGGTTGAAAAAACATGTAGCCTTTTCTTGGTCATCTACAACAGTGCTTCCCAAACTAGGGGTCGCGACCCCGACGGGGGTCGCAAGAAAAAAATTTGGGGTCGCAAAAGCTTCCTGTTTTTGATACAAATTGCTTATAATACCCTACTTTATGCTTCGTAGCCTATTTATTAAAAAACTTTCTCTGAATTGAAACGGCATTATTGGCGTTTTTGACTACAGTATAAAGATACATTACACTGTTAAATTCCGTCTGTAGTATTGTGACGAACTACCATTGTTACAGCATAATGTACATTATGTACACATTGAGCCACGGTTTGACTTACTGTGCAAAAACATGCAGAACCATGCAGCTCATTAAATAACAAACTCAGTTTTCGATCTTTGTAAATACTGTTGTTTGTCTGCTTTTTTACCGTACTCTTACATTCTTACAACTTAAAATAAGTTAAAAAGACAAAAAGGGGTCGTAAATTTTTTTGATAATGAGAAAAGGGTCGCTCGTAAAAAAGTTTGGGAAGCCCTGATCTACAACACATGACACTCAATAGCTCCAATAACTTGGAGGTACGAGATAGTCTGACGATTGCCACAGTTATAACTTTCCCATATTTTATTACCAACCTAAATTTTCCCATCCACAAGGATAAAAAACAAATATCATATTCTATTCCCAACTTAAATTTCTTTTTTTACCGGGATCAGTTTCGATCCCATGATGGGCTCGTCACTTGGACTGTTTTTTGTATAAGAGTCGGTATATGAATTGGTCGCGTTAACCATTCGGCAACACGACTTTTATTATTGCAGTGCCTTGTATAGGACTAAGAAGTTCCTTTAGTTTCAGGACACACGGTTTATCTACTGGGTTCAAGCAATGTCCCGTGCCGTCGTGTGTATTTTTGTAAAAAGGAAATTTACCACTTACATCTCATTGAATCTGATGACAAAAGTGGCTCTCTATCGCCAGCCGCTGGATCCTTCCGCTTGGGGTTTTTGGCGTAAAACTCCATGAGTCGGAAATAATTGGTTTTTCCTGGTACCCTGGATTCCAACATCTCCACTAGGTAGAGCAGTTCCATGTCGAGGATATTCGGACGCAATCCTCGCAGGATGGATATTATGTCCTCCTGTGATGTCATAATCGGCATTAAGTATGATGTCATAACCCCCCTTTTTTTATTGTAGTGTTAGTGCGTGGCCCTTTAAGCAAAGGGTTGTAGGTTCAAAACCGGTCACTAGCTAGTTGGTTGTGTCTGTGGTTCAAAGTAATTGTTACTAAAAATGAAAGAACTACTTAATCATACACAACACACTGAAATTGCTTCAATAACCCGACATGTGGTCAGAGGTAACCTAATGTTAATCCTAGTGATAACCATGTCGCATCTTTCTATTCTCAGGGATAAAACATAATTGTCTGAAAGATTAGTCTAGTGCAGGGATGTCCAACCTTTTATTGTAATGGGCCGCATTGTCACTTAAAATAATTTAATGGGCCGCAGAACCTATTAAATTTCAATAAAAATGGCAGGGTTCAAATTAATGGTTTTGAAATGATTTGCAAAATGCGCGGATAAGGAGCGCGCGAAAAAAATTTTGGTTATGATAAATTGCCTAAAATTTAAACCAGAAAGATATTTATTTCATAAAGCAGACAGTACCGTTATTTACTAGTACAGTAATGATAAATTGCAATAAACGTAAATTCAAAAGGGGTGTGTCGCATCTCGCCAATCATAAATAAAGAAATCGAGTTATATTAACGCATAATGGCGATTATTGCCTTGTGATAGCAATGCTTATTATACGCCAATAATGCAAAGTGAAGCCTAGGTAAACAAATAATGTTATGTTGAAGTCAAAGGATGATATACTAACGTGTCGATGATTTATTATTAAAAGTGCGCGAAATCAGTACCGGTAATTTATATTTTCGCGATTTTGTTAAATTTTGTAATTAGCGAACTTTAGAAAACGTTTCGCGAATAGCGGTTCGCGATCCCTTAATTCCAACCCTGAATGGGTACATAAAGAAACGATTAAAAGCCATTAATTTTATCTTTAAAAAAGTGTTTGTCGTCCGTCGGTTTCTTTCTGCAGTTTTGATGTTTACTGCGTCCCTAAAAGCTGACTGATATATTTGAATTAGGCCAAGATTAAAGTTCAAAATACTACTTGGAGTAATTATGACTAGCGGGCCGCACAAAAATCTCAGGTGGGCCGCACTGCGGCCCGCGGGCCGCAGGTTGGACATCCCTGGTCTAGTGGATTAGTGCGTCGCCTTTCAGCCGAATGGTTGCAAGTTCGAAACTGGTCGCTAGCTTGTCGGTTGTGTCCTTGGGCAATTTGTGAAGTCAATTTCTGGAGATTTCTGGAGCTTGTGCAGCGTGTGTGAATTGACATTACTTTGCTTTCAATGTACCACAAAAATAACTAAAGCACACACAATGTCCATCAGTGGTATGGAGTTTTACACACTGAAGGAAACGCACAGATATTCTTCACTGTTAAGAAAAATGTCATCACAAATAGGATCCAAAATTTAAACTCGGAAACCATCAGCTTGTGATCTACAAAACCCCATTATTTGCCCAAAACAGTTCAAACCTTGGGAATCCTGGAGGTTCCCATCGGGTCAAGGAATCTGAGTTTCTTCTTGAGCACGCCCCAGTGTTGCACAACCGGTTCCCGTATCTTCTCTAACACATGCGTCACTATGGAGCTGTCTCGGGAAGTTTTGCTGAATTTGCCTGGCAACATTCAATGTCAGACTGATTAGCTTAAATACCTCCAAACAGCTCAATGGTAGAACATGTGGCTATGTTTAGAAGGTGGAGGTATCAAAACCATCCATTGATAGTCAGTTGTGTCCTTAAGCAAGGCACTTAGTCATTGCCTGAATGCTGTGGTATAAAGAATTTTACTAAAACTGTAGAAAATGCCTTAATTACTCAATATAATGTTATATCTCTGGTAACCCCACTGTGGGTTGTATACCCACCCCTTTGTTGTCCACCCACAGGAATTAACATGAATATTACATACCCAATCAAAAATTGAACTTTTTAATGAACACCTGAGCAAGCTACATGTCTGACAAATTAGTCTAGTATGTCGCCTTCAGCCAAAGGGTTGCAGATTCGAAATTGGTCACTGTCTAGTCAATTGTGTCCTTAGACAAGACATTTAGCGATTATTGCCTGAACCCAGCGGCAATGGGTTCTACTTAATTGTAGGATCATGTGAATCTTACATAACACACTTCAATAGCTTTGATAACCCGACAGTGGGCACAAGGTGAATATGATACACAAACATGAATATCCTATATCCTAAGGTGATCTAACGATTGCATGTAAGTTAACATTGGTTTTCCCATTCACGGGGATAAACATGAATATCCTCCCATTGCGCCAATGCTAACCACACACGTCATTAAAAAAACGAACAATTTAACATTTGGGTTGATGTAATAATTTGCAGATCAACCATGGTAGGTTTAACTTTAACCCCACATACCTGGGTATACAGCTGAATAGTACAACCTCATCACATGCTGAAGTATGGTGGGTATTGAGAGAGACTCCATGGGCCGGGTGATGGGCATGCTTAGCCATAAGCGGGACAGCTCACTTGGGGTGAGTACAAACCCACATCTGTGGTTAAAGGGGGTGGATAGGATAGGATACGATATTCGTGTTTATCCCCGTGAATGGGAAAACCAAGGGGGTTAACACACGGGCAATCGTCAGATCACCTCGCGACCATCGTCGGGTTACCGGAGCAATTGCAGTGTGTTGTATATGATAGACACATTCCTTCAATTTTGTAGAACCCATTAATCCGCTGGGTTCAGGCAATGTCCGTAAAGTGCCTTGCCCAAGAACACAACCGACTAGCTAGCGACCAGTTTCTCACCAGCAACCTTTCGATTGAAAGGCGACGCACTTAACCGTTAGACCAACGGGCCGGACAAATGGGGTGGGGGTTAATAAACATGGTTTATAAAAGTTATTATAGTTAAAAGCATGGATTTGGGTAAGTATGATCGCAAACCGGTTGGTCTGGTGGTTTAATGCAACGCCTTTCAACCGAAAGGTTAAAGGTTCGAAACTGTTGGTGGGCGCGAGGTGATCTGACGATTGTCTGTGTGTTAACCCCCTTGGTTTTTCCATTCACGGAGATAAACATGAATATCCTATCCTCAATGTGGAGGTAGAAATTGCCATACGATTGAACGTCAAATTATCTCATACCCATAGTCAGGTTACCAAAGCTGTTGCAATGTGTTGAGTTTGATAAAGATTTTGCTTTTTTAGTCTTAACGCATTAATCAACCAGGCAACGTTTGCTGATTTTTTCTTACCATATGACAAAACTAATATACCAGCTGGTTTCGATCCTATAACCTTTCAACTGACAGCCCTCTCCGACAAACCAAACCAACTACCCGAAAAACTGAAGGAACGTCGAATCATACACAACACATTCCAATTGCTCCAATAACCCGACAGTTGGTCAGAGGTAACCTGACGTTCATCCTTATGATAACCATCTCGCATCTTCACATTCTCAGGGATAAAACATAACTATGCTGTTCTAATTTAACCAACAGGAGTTATGCACCAGTATCAGCACTGGGAAATGGGTGTCTCTAAATACTACATGATCGCTTAGGGCGCTTGGATCGCTACGGAAAGTAATTCTTACACTGTCCCAAACACTAATCTCAACCCCAGAACTAACTTTAACCCCAACCCTTACATTAATATTATAATCTTTATTTTATTGAGAGAAGTTTTCTCCAAAGCTTTTGTAATTACGAAGTAAGCGATCCTATATCCAAGTGCTCCTAACGATCCTGTAGTATTTAGAGGTACCACTGGGAATCACCAGGTTTCCAATGTCCAAAGTCATATTTTCCTAAGAAACAGACACCCATCTGCAACAAACCAACCACCCGAACCCACCGGAACAAAATGAAATCGAATTTTTCTTTGTCCACTCGACAGAAATCCTCACGCACTATGATGTCATACTCCTTTTTAAAGTTGTGGAATTTGTACACGAAAACGTCCACTAGGGTTGCCTCCAACTGCTCCAGTGGGCGGGGCTCATGTCTGGGTAGCGTGGCAATCGTTATCAATAATTTTTTTTTTGTATTTTTTTTTACTATTGTCTATAAGTTTTTTTTAGCAAATTTTAGTATTTTCTAAATTAAAGGTTTGTATTTACACTTAGGATGCAGATGAAAAATTTTAAATAATTAAAATATTAAGACCTTGCACTTTTTTATCTTAGAACTGGTGCATTTGGTATTTTTAGTGCACCATTTTCTTACTATATGATTGGTATTTATATCCACAAAGGGGTATATTAACAGTCAGTCGATTAATGGGTTCTATCAAAACTAAACTAAACTTGTTAGGCTAGTGAGTTGTGTCCTTGTGTAAGGCACTTAGTAGATGATGCGTGAACCCAGTGGAAAGATGGGTTCCAAATTAAAGAAGCATCTGAATTATACACAATACACTGCAATAACTCTGTTAACCTGACAGTACGCGCGAGGTGATCTGACGATTGCCCATGTGTTTAAGTCCCTGCGTTTTCGTATTCGCAGAATTAAACATAAATATACAAGCTCCCTATATAAAGAAAAGATACCAAAATTAATATCCTAAATAAAGCTGCATGACCCCACAACCCCACCACAGCCACCCACCTATGGGTGTGGTTCTTGGGGTCCACATCCATGCTCTTAAGATATCGATCCTTGTGCTCCCTGAGAGCAGCAACATCCTCTTCATCTTGTTTCCATGGATCATCCTCATCCGCTGTGGATGGTCTGTAGAGGTTGGGACACAATATAGGATAATTAGGTATTCTAAAATATCCTAGAATAATGTATTTCAAATCTAGAATTCCTAAGGTTAGTTTAATTTTTTTTCCCATTATGAAAACATAATTAGGATATTCATGTTTATCCCTGTGAATGGGAAAAGGGGTTAACACACGGGCAATCGTCAGATCACCTCGCGCCCACTGTCGGGTTTATTAGAGCTATTGCAGTGTGTTGTCTCCTTCGATTTGTTAGAACCCATTAATCCGCTGGGTTCAGGCTATGTCCGTTAGTGCCTTGCCTAAGGACACAACCGACTAGCTAGCGACCAGTTTCGAACATGCAACCTTTCGGTTGAAAGCCTTGCACTAAACCGCCAGACTAATTTATGGTACAGTTAGTTAATTTTGGTTTCCTTGATGAAAACAATTGAAAAAACACAAAAGTCGTAAAAACGTGTCTGTATGTATGTATGAAAAATTTTATGTTTTTATAAAAGTTATTACACTGAAACCTCGAAGAAAATCTATGACATCACAGTGATGGATAATTACCTCAGCATGACATCATACTTTGCAAGGAAATCGTTGTACGCGATGTAACCAAGTTGCCCCTGGGTGGCGTTAGAGGGCGGTGCCACCAGTCGTACATATTGTGATGTCATAAACGTATCCCACGCTTCTTCGGTGAATCGAGTCGAGAATTTGAATTCAAGTGCGGTCCGGAATTCCTCCTAGTGGTGAATATAAAAGATTTCTATGGATAGGATAGATTCATGTTTTTCCCCGTGAATGGGAAAATCATGGGGATTATCACACGGGCAATCGTCGAATCACCTCGCGCCCATCGTCGATTACCGGAGCTATTGCAGTGTGTTGTATATGATTCACACATTTCTTCAATTAATTAAAACCCATTAATCCGCTGGGTTCAAGCAATGTCTGTAAAGTGCCTTGACCAAGGATAGCGTTTTATATAAAAAAACTTGCCGACACAAAATTATTTAAAATTGACAATAAATTAATTATTGTGAAGGTTTAATTAATGAGAAAAAACAGCACAAAACCCACCACAGTTAAGAGTCCTGTTCCATTTGAATCCAGTTGTCGGAAAGATGACAACAACGCCAGGAAATCTCGCTGGAACATCTCGATCATCTTCGTTTCAAGGTGGAGAGCACTACCGCCCTCCGCTGGTGTTTGTGGGGGCGTGGTAGCGTGGAACCTTGTGGTGTCATAATGGGGTGATGTCATAATGGGTGGTGTCATAATGGGGTGATGTCATAATGGGTGTGATGTCACAAGAGTGAGGTGTCAAAATGGGGTGATGACATGATAAGAATAATATTATAATGGGACCAGTGTCTTTAAACAAGACAATATTTAAACAATCTGGTCACTGAAGTTGAGACAGACATTTAATCACAATAATGTATGGTTTGTTTGCAATCAAGAATATGTTTGATAATTTTAATTTTAAAATATTTATTTTAAACAAAAACAATCTGTATAAAAACAGACATTTACTAATACAACATTCTTTAAATGGAATTATTTTAAGGACTTGATTTTATTTCGATTAATTAAAAAAGGTGCCTTCAGCAAAATGTGTCTCTTTGCTTTACAATGCGAAAAAAAGAAAGTAAAACACCAGAATAAAAAAAAACGTAAAAACACCAGAACAACCCCCATGTAAAACACCAGAATATCCCTTTTTTATAAACGCTAAAATCTCCCTACTTACAAATGGTCTTGGTCTCTCATGACCTTATTTAGCAATCCTCTTGTTGACCGACTTTGTAATCGACGAATCAGAAGCCTTGAATTAATCAATCCATCGGGTTTTCGTAACCCGTTCCTGTGAGGTAATAATGGTAAGTGTGTGTGAAGGATAGGATATTCATGTTTATCCCGTAAATGGGAAAACCAAGGGGGTTAAAACACGGACAATTGTTAGATTACTTCGCGCCCATCGTCGGGTTACCGGAGCTATTTGCAGTGTGTTGTATATGACTTGTATATGCTTTAGTAGAACCCATTAATCCGCTGAGTTTAGGCAATGTCCGTTAAGTGCCTTGCCCAAGGTCCAAAGACACAACCGACTAGCTAGTGACCAGTTTCGCACCTGCAAACCTTCGGCTGATAGGGGAATTACTAAACCCCAGACTAACCCGACGGACATGAAGGTATATTAATGTTTGTCCTTGTGAATAAGAAAACCTAACAGGAGTTAGAAAAGCGCATGAAAAATTGTCAGATTCTCATGCAATTAGAGTAAAATATGACGTAAAATCTAGAATCCTTCTTTAAAATCTAGATTTATTAAAATACTTACCATGACATCATATTTACCTTGCAAGGAAATGTTCTAGATCAGTAGCCTTGAGTCGGATGCCCATTGCTCCAAGTATCCCACGGAAATCAGGTTTGGTGAGGAATCCATTGTTTTCCTTTGACTCCAACACTTTGATAAAGCTCCCTTGGCTCTCTTCCAACTGTCGGTTGATTTACATTATTAGGGGCTAAACCAGGGGTTGGCAACTTCTCTAGTCGGCGGGCCAGATATGGGAAAATGAAGTTCTTAGTGGGCCGGATTATTACAAGAATAGTATTTAATGTCTTGATTACAGGGTATGGTTAGATACAGTCTGCGGGCCGGTCAAAATACACCCACGGGCCGTTTGTTGCCCATGCCTGTGTTAAAACATGAAAGCATAAAGTTCTAGTAATGGGGCATTAAAAGGATCGTTACTGCATTGGGGTAAGCATGGATTGGTCAAGTAATGGTCTGCCAAGAAAGTTTAATGGGAAGATTTGAATACATTTGAACTGATAATATTAAAGCCATATACACCTGGTGCTCACAGAAATATACTAGATTCCAAAAAAAACTGTTGGTACACTGTATTCTGACATTGGCATATATCATGTTACTCCATACTTTTTCACCCTTTACATAATTAACACAATTATTCTTCCTACAATTGCCCCCCAGCCCCACAAATCCCGTCACAACTTGTACCTTCTTCCCCACAAATTCCCCGATATTCCCGTCAAACTTCGTCATATCTAACGACGTTTTCGGCCGTGATGTCATAATGGGTGTTGGATCTCTGGTCTTTGTTGGGATATCTGGAAAGCCAAAAATAATTTGTGTCACACCTCATAACACCTCAAGCGAAAACCAACGAAACTGCTCATGACAGTTTACTGTGACAGCTCACAGTAATTTGTTCGACTGGTTAGTCTGGTGGTTTAATGCGATACCCATTCAACCGAAGGTTGCAGGTTTGAAACTGGTCGCTAGCTAGTCGGTTGTGTTCTTGGGCAAGGCACTAAACAGACATTGCCTGAACCCAGCAAATTAATGGGTTCTACCAAATTAAAGGAACGTGTCTATCATGTACAACACCTTGCAATAGCTTCGGTAACCCGACGGTGGGCGCGGGTGATCTGACGATAGCCTGTGTGTTAAACCCTTGCTTTTAACATTCACGGGGATAAACATGCATTAATAAATCTTATTCTTATTTTATCCCTAATATTCATAACATAATTACACAAAGATACTGATTTAAAATTGCTGCCCAGTGTAAAAGGAATTTACAGATTCAAAAAAAATCTCACACCACTGAACATATGACATCATACCATGTGATTGTGATGTCACGGGACGAGGCTTAGGTGTAGAGACAGATGATTTTGAAGATCTGGTGAAAAAGTTGGTTTCAGTTAAAATTTGCAAACATTACCATCCACAATTCTTGTGAACATTTTGTATTTTCATTTATTATGTTTAGTCTTTTTTTTAATAATAAATAAAAAACACATTTAAAAATAGGATAATGGGAGTAAAAAAACAGAAAAACGAAAATCCTTAGCACACATTATCAAAATATAAGGTTAAATTATTATAAATTAAAAAAAAACGATTATAAATCTACTTTCTTAAATAACCAGAAAAAAACAAGGCCATTGGAGTAAATAATTATATTTATGTCAATAATTTCCCAAAATTCAAATTTCACCTTGTTGATGGGCGAGGTGTTTCCTTCACCACAGTTTCCATAGCAACCAACCTCCCATTGTCATCTAGCCCCAGCAAGTGAAAGAATTTCTTTGAACGAACGGCATAGGGGCTGCCCCCTTCAAATTTGCTGATGGAAAAGAAATAAACGTCAAGGCTAAAGTCGACTCCCCCATTGCACAGGTCGCTTTACCGCACTTTTTTCAAAGCTTAGTGTAATTTTTTATAAACATTTATAAAAATTGTTATTTTATTTTTTTTTTATGTGAGTTTAGCGGCCAAAATTAAATATACCAACATTTGATCATTTATTTTCTTGAGTTTGATATTTCAGGCTAGGTGATGCGTTAGCATTATTGACAAACGTCAAGGGGGGGGGGGCGAACAAAAAAGTTTAAAAGCCACTGGTTTAAATAAACTGTGGAAACATATACAGAAAACTTAAGTAACTCAAGGAAATGCCTGGTCTCGAATTATTCTGACATTGCATCGTTAAACCCATCTTTCTATCTTAGGGGATAGACATGGGTATTCTTTCCTACAACTCAGAAAGCAGGTATTACAAAGCAGTAGAACAAAATACTGTAGCGAATCGTATAGTGGGGAGTTTTTTTTCTCCGGTTTCACATTAAACATAAACTTTTATACTGTGCGCCGCAGCGGGAAAGGCGCCCGCGCGTCATCAAATTAAGGGAAATCAAGTAATCAACGAAAGAAATGCGAGGAACGTTACAATACCAACCACTAGATGGCAGAAGTCACCAACCTTCGGAATATCTTGGCGCAAATCGCATCGGATGACGGAATGTTCAGTTTCGTTAAACATTCTCGGAGTTGGCCAGGTATCACATAAGCCCCCACCCCAAAACACATTGGAGGAAGCAAATCTCTAAAATCAACTTCTCTGGGGGTTTGGTAAAATTTTAGCAACTTGTGGGCCTGGTGTGCAACTTGGGCCTGATTAGTTCGTTCTGTTAGTCTGGTGGTTTAGTGCGAAGCCTTTCAATCGAAAGGTTGCAGGTTCGAAACTTGTCGCTAGCTTGTCGTTTGTATCCCTTGCAAGGCACTTAACGGACTTTGCCTGAACCCAGCAGATTAATGGGTTCTACTAAATTGAAGAAATGTGTGAATCATATAGAACACAATGCAATAGCTCCGGTAACCCCACAATAGGGCGCAAGGTAATCTGACGATTGCCGAAGTGCTAACCTTCTTGGTTTTCCCATTCGCGGGGATCAACATGAATATCCTATCTTATGATATGTGCATGTGTCTAGCAATGCCCACAGATAAAACACACAAAAATTTTTGCCTCAGGACCAGGCTTTCCACCCAGAGGATTTAAACAGATCAATCATTCATACAGTGTAATAGCTCTTACAACTAGATTGTGAACACCAGGCTTAATACAATATCTGTGGATAAGACCTGGCGTCTAAACGTTTAGTAAAAAATATGAATATACCCACCCGTTTCCGCCTAAGAATTTAAACAAACCAATCATTATTACACTGTAATAGTTCCTACAACCAGATTGTGGACAAAAGGCTTATTACAATATCTGTGGATGAGACCTGGCGCCAATAATCAATAATATTAATATACCCACCCGGTTGCGGCTAATTTCTTTAGTTCGCCCCAAGATTGTTCCGCTTCATTGGCCAAGCTCTCTGATGCCAACAAGTGGAATTTTGATGGTTGTGGAGTGGAGCTCGTAGAACGCTGTAACAAGGTAGGAATAATTATATTTTGGTTCCTTTTTTTCACTGGTTAAATATCAGGCTTACAGCTGTGGTTAATGTGGATATATAGATCCTAACTATTGACTATCTATAAAACACTATCATTAGCCTGTGGTAAGGAAAACCAAATGGAGGGAAAGCGGTAAGGAGGGAAATTGGAGACTAAAATGAAGATTATGACATTAGAGTTAGTTTTAAACATGGGGTTAAAGTTAGGGTTAGTTCCTACGTTGAGATTAGTATTAAGGGCAGGGTTTAAAATAGTTTTAGTAATTTTACTGTGTCATTTCCCCCCTCCTTTCCTACTTTCCGCTTTTTCTCGTTTTAGTGTTGCCCTATAAAACCCATTTTAACCCCAGCACCACACGATAACTGACCCAAGACTTGATTCTCTCACACAACAAATATCCAACTACCCCTATGGGTCCTACCTCGTGTAATCGATCCGGGGCTGAGAATGGAGGGTGGAAGAATTTGGGATTTTTCTCCTGCTCACATGCGCCACCTTGGGACACGGATCGGCGGAAACAAGAGACCAAGTCTTCAAAAGATATGGAGGACTTTTTATCCAGTGATAATCTGAGAAAGACATAAACATTTTTTTGGAACAATGTAGTTTTAAAAAATTATCATAATATTTCCTCATGACATTAAAATTTTAACATCTTTACTGTATACGAGTGTAATGTCCATAATGCTTAAGTAACACACACAATGTATGGGAATTTTTAATACGGGAGCGTTTATTTAATTTTGTTGGCTTTATTGAAACTTTAGTTTACTTGTTTTTGCTCCTTAACAATTACCTTAACACACACACATTAAATATAGGAAAATATAATTGAAAAAAACAGTAAAATGTAAAACACCAAGGATACCTATTAAGATAACCGCCCCAAAAAACTGTACCTTTTAAGGACATGGCTAATTTGTCTGGTGGTCAAATATCCGCACAAATGCCACAAGATGCGACAAAATGCCTCCTTTGTAACCTTTCCTTCCCCGTTTGGATCGTTTGATCGAAACAATTTCCGAACGGCGTGACAGTTATTTGCCCTGAGCTTATCTTCAAGTGTGGCTATTATCTGTGGAGTCCCAAGTTGTTTTAACAGGATAAGATATTTTCATGTTTATTTGCATCCATATGGGATGGGAGGGGGGTACAGTTAGGTTTACTGCCTAAACTTGGCAGATTATTGGGTTCTACTACATTGAAGGAACGGGTGAATTATACATAACAGATAACACACTACAATAGCTTAGTGGGCGCATGTTTTAACCCCCTTGGTTTTTCCATTCACAGGGATAAACATGAATATCCTATCCTATGTTGCTTGAGGTTTTTAAAGTTCAATAAAAACAGTAGAATTTGAATATTTCATAGTAAATAATACATGAAAATATCAAGTTCAACTCTAACACAGGTGATTGTCAAAAGACACAATCGCCAAACTGTTTTTCTGACACGCCATGACTAAGGTAAGGTACACCATCGGACACTTTAAAAACAATAAAATGTTTGATTTTTATTAATTCACTTGTTTATTACATGCGTGGTACAAGTTTATCTACAATCAACAAGCAACTCTTATTGTTAGGTATAATGGGCCAATTGTGTTGTAACAAGATATGTTTATTATGTTACATAATGACACAATAGCAGCACATAAAGGTCAGACGATTAACACAATTGATTATTTGTGTAATGGGATGGTCTCACCAAATGTACATATACTACTAGAACAATGGTTCTTAACCTTTTTTCTGT